>CAJNIZ010047186.1:0-26107 GCA_905231905.1 Symbiodinium pilosum | reverse complement strand
AGTAGTCACCAAGTCCCATGAGCCTGAAAGTAGGTGAGTTGGATTCTGGGGCCTGGCTCAGGGTCCGTTAAAATATTCTGGATTTAGCGTTTAGGATTATAGGGTTTAGGATTAGGATTTAGGGTTTTGGGTTTTGGGTTTAGGATTTTGGGTTTGGGATTTAGGGTTTAGGGAATTACCCCAAACCCTTAACCTTAAATGAAATAGTCCCCTTCACTGGTCTGGTCTCTTAGATCAGCCTTCGGGTCCATTGTTTCCTACATAGCTACGTTGTTCCTGTTCCCAGATTACTTGCTACCCAGACCTCTATATCCAACCCCTTTTGCGGTACCTATGTTTTTTGTTTAGGTATCCTTTGAAGGGGGTAGGGTGTAGGGGTCTAGGTACTGAGGTGCTAGGACGATTCAGGTTGCAGTAGAAGCCTTGAACCAGGCGAATCGCTTCCGGCACCACAAGTCGAACGTTCGACCGCCGCTGGACCAGTTACGACCGATGGACGAAATCTTCCATGACCGGGTTTGGGGATTCGGGGTAGTATAGTAGTCTACCATGATAGTTCCGAGGGTTTAGGCACATAGGGTCATGCAGGAGTTTGTCCATCGACAGTATTCAAAAAGCTTCTGGGTCTTAATCCTGTAGTAATGCGAAAACCTCAACCTGCTTTTGAAATCCAGAAGTAGGTGCTGCTGTCCCTAGTCCCTAGGGCTCCAAGCAGCCCAAGGTAGGTACTAGTTATAGACTTTGGGGCCCAATGTAGGTATCATTTATAAGCATGGAGCCCCAGGGAGACTCAGTGAACTGACAGTTGTGGAGTGTTCGGATTCAGCGAGCAGTCGGCTTTGCAGTTGCGAACTCCTACTTCGAAGTCCACGGATGGCCAGAAGCAGGGTTACCAGACTGGGTTGCCGTTAAGGAACTTCAATGAGGTTACCAGAAAATGGGTAAATAGTAAATAATAGAACTTCTTGACTATAGTACCTTAAACTAAGTTGATTAACAGCAACCCAGATGTTTCAGATGCGTTTACAAGCTGTCGCCCAAGGTGCTCACCCCTGACCCCTTGAGTAAACCGTTAGGATCCCAGTCTGTAGCTAAGGGTTTAGGGTTAAGGGTTTAGGGTTTAGGGCCTTTCGTCTATAAATGGTATCCGCTTCGGGCATCTCGGAGTTCACCATAAACCCTGATTCCTAATCCAATCCCTATACCCTAAACCCTACATCCCTAAACTCCAAACCCTAAACCCTAAATCTCTAAACCCCGGCCCTAAACCCTGAATTCCCAAACCCTAAATCCCTAGGCCCTAAACCCATAAATCCCTAAACCCTTTAAACTGACCCTAAACCCTGAGGCCCTGCAGGTTTTGTTCTCATCGACCTGGCAGATGTTGTTGTTGATGGTTGAGGGGCTGGAAGGTCTGATTCATGGGTTTCCTTTATTTTGTTCAAGCTTTAGGGTTCTGAGGATTAGAATTTAGGTTTAAGGTTCATGATCTAGGGTTTAGGGTTTACTTACTGATGCTGAGGGAAGATTGGAATTCTATTCTCCTCCTCATACAGCAGGCCTTATGACATCATCCCCTTTCATAGTATCAAGGGACGTCCCTGACTTCAATATCATACTAGTCCCTTAACCCTAAACCGCGTGGGGCTCCTGTTTAGGGCGGGTCCGTACCAGGAGCCTCCTTACCCTTAATTGGAGATATATGGTCCTTAATAGTGGGTACTTAAGCCAACAAAGAAGGTAGGAGGAGGGTCTAGGTATATAGATTAAACTGCGTACCCTACATATCAGGTGCAGCGTTATGATAGGGATTCAAAAAGGGACCATATTTTTGACATCCACCCATACCCTAAACCCTAAAACCCTAAATAGATTAAACCCATTTTGGGAACAAAGTTAAGGCCAAGTCCAGTTTATTCTGCGTCCCATACTCCGCCTCAAGGGCTTAAACCCTAAAACCCTAAAGCCGTATAGTCCCCCTTAAGTAGATAGAATATGGGGTATATGGGGATCTTTTTATAATCTACCCCAAAGACATATTCTATCTGCTTGAGGGGGAGTGTAAACCCTAAAACCTAAACCCCTTTTAGTATAGAGTTTAGGGTTTTAGGATCGGTATTGGGCCGGTAAAGCTTCCACAAAGGAGCCTGGAGCCTTTTTTGGGACCTGCAAAGACGACTTGTACGGTAAAACCGAGATAGTACAGCTTCCATGTGAGTAGTATTTTATTTGGGGATATTATGGTACGCATTATAGAGTAAGATTCTATCCTCCTGTTGGAGTATAGTATTTTGTATAAGGAATATAATCTTACTAGGTTCAACCATCCAAAAAACGCTACTAATGTGAGCTATAGTCTAAACTCCTTGAAAGGGGTTATATTGGGGATTATTTAGGGCTTCGGGATTAGGAGTTGGGGTTGAGGGTCTAAATTCCTTAAGGGGGTTCTATAAGGGATTGTATAGGGGAGTATCATAGGTGGTGCTAAGGGGGCATACAAGGAGTTTAGACTATGGCTCATGTTTGTTTGGGGAAGCGCAGAGGGCATAGCTAGTCCTGAGCATACAAATTCCAACCCTCCCGACCCTTCAGCTTTGATTGAGTCTTCAGAGTACTTGAGAGGTCCTGGTAGGGTTCACCCTAAACCCTAGAACCTTTAACCCTAAACCCTGAACCCTAAACCCCAAACCCATATTCTTATGATCTTTTTGGGGTTCCGACAGATGATGCAGCCTGAATCTTTTCTCAGAGCAAATTAGAACGACCTAGCCTAAACCCTAAGCCCGTACAGCTCACAAAGATGTCGTCCCAATTTGGTTCAGCTTATGGCCGGCTTTCTGGTGATATGTTCAACTCTAAACCCTAAATCCTAAATCCTTAAACCTCACCCCATCTAATATATAGCCCCAGCTAAGGGTAATTACAATCCTTTTGAGATCTCAGGGGGTGCAAGATTCCCTCCATCAACAGGAACATGGTGTATAGCCAACCTTAGGTAGATAGACTATGGCTCCGGGTTTGGTATAATTAAAATCCCCCCATACACCCCCGATTCTATTTTCTTAACGGGACTGTATCTTCTCGCTACTACAGGCAGGACTGACAGAACAATTCAACCTAGGTCCCTTAGCAGGGGTTGAAGCCTTTTCGGGTTTAGGATTGTAAGGCTTAGGGGTTGTAGGGTTGAGGGCTTTTCAAGGTGTAGGGTTTCCAGAACTCAGGTTTTTAAGCTTTGCTTGCTAAGTTTTTAAGGTTTTGAAGTCCAAGGTGTCTAGGGAGCTAGAACTGCACGTCCAAGGCCAAAAGTTTTCCTGCCAAAGTCCAAGACATTAGGCTCGGCCGGGATAAGGCTATGGTTTGCTGTAAGCTGTTCGGGTCTAGGGTTTAAAGTTTTGCGCTTATTTAGGGTTGAGGGCTTAGGGTTTATTCAGGGTTGAGGGTCTATTGTTTAGGGTTTAGGGCTTAGGGTTCATCATGCTAACTTCTTGCTGTTACACTTGTGATGTGCAGGGGGCAAGTGTATGTCTAAAGATGTCTTTTCAGACTCCAGGGTCTTGTTCTTGGACGGACTATCGAGGGAAGCCATGGGGTTTGAGTTGGCTATTATCAGACATTCCTGGATTGGCAGTTGAGTAGAGGCTCTGAACAAGTAAAGGTGCAGGAAGTGTCCAAGAGCCTAACCATAAGTAGTTCGGACCCAAAGTGTCTATTACTTCCCGCCACCTTTAGCTCCCTCCAAGGCCAACTGTGGCGCAAGTCCTTTAGAGATTAGGGTTCAGACTCCCTCTCTGTAGTCCACTAATTGCAGTTTCTCAAACGAATCCCTGCACAATTCCGGGTTAGCAGCCCCAAGCCCTCTGTCTTGTTATAATCCCCATGCCAGGGTCCCTCAAGGCCCCCCTCCCTAAACCCCAAACCCTACATGCATATAGGTGGACCTGAGGGATTCCCCTAAATAAGGATTTCGCGCCTAACATTTGGCATGAAGAGTTCCGAGCGCATGTGAGCTGTAGTCTTAACTCCCTAAAGGGTTTTTTTTAGGGGGTTATATAGGGGACTCCTACTATAGGGGTTAGTAAAACGGGATAATAGGAGTTCCGACTGGTCCATATGGCCATAACATGCTTTGATTTCAGAAGTGTTGCTGACTGGCGGCAGTACCCAAGGTTGGGAGTTTGGCGTTCTGGGTTTAGGGCTTAGGGTTGGGAGTTTCGGGTACTGGCTTTTGGGATTCCGTTGAGAATGCCCCAGTGTGGGGAGTCCCCCTTAAGTAGATAGAATATGTGTTTTATGGGTATCTTATTATAATATGCCCAAAGTATGCCCAAAGTCATGTATTCTATTTACCCCTACATAAACCCAAGGTTGTAGGGCTCACCTTTTGTAGAAGCTTAAACCGTAAACCCTAAGCCCCAAACCCTAAACTCGAAACCCTAAACCCTGCACAAATTGTGCCTTTCAACCCTTGCGGGTGGAAAAGAGGGGTTGCAAAAAGAAACTAAACCCGAAACCCTAAACCTGAAACCCTAAGCCCCAAACCCTATCCAGATTCTTAGACTCGGGATGAGCTCTCCCTGGTTAGGGTTGGTTTAGCTGTAGGGCGGTGGGATTTAGGGGCTAAACGGCTGGGGCTTTTGATATGGTTGGGGGTTTAGTATTTAGGGTTTAGGGTCTAGGGTTTAGCGTTTAGGGTTTAGGGCCCATGCTCGCATTGGGACATGTATCCCTGTTCTGCTTTGTTTGTTCAATTCCTTTTGGCGCAAGATGAACTGGCGAGCGTCAGAACGCGCAACTATTTTGGCTGCCTCAAGCTGATTAATTTCTGTGTGTGTAGCTTCCCCCAGATGAGCCTCGCATAGTCAGCCTGAATCTTAAATCCTAAATCCTAATTAAAGCTTAAGCCCTGATCCTAAACCCTAAATGACAAACTTTAGGCCCTAATCCTACGCCTTAGATCCTAAACCTTAAGCCCTTGTCCCAAACCCTATAGCCTTCATCTTAAGCCAACCCAAAACGATTTTCGGGGAATCTCTGCAAGGCCCACGCGATCTGGCTGCAATCAACGCTGCCACCGACAACACAGACCTGGATGCTTCCAGCAATTCTTGGAACAGGCCAGTTGCGGGTTTAGGGTTGAAGGTCCCCACATGGAATTAATTCATGGATGCAAAAGCCTTCTAGGGGATCATTTGGGCATAGTTTAGGGCTTCAGGGTTTAGGTTGAGGGTTTGGGGCCAGCTCGGTGATCTACCCATGTTACGCTAGGTTTATGGGGGGTACTGCCCCCACCCAGTAGCAGTCTATAATAGGGGTATTATCCCGGGCTATCTACAATAGAAATATAGATCTTGTCCAACTGTTACTGGGTGGGGGCAGTATCCGAGGTTTAGGGTTTAGGGCCGGCTGAGAGTTAATTCGGTTTTGGCATGCGGGACAACTGAGACTGAAATGAAAACGCAGCTCGAAAGTGAAATGGGAACTACCCATTTAACATAGGGTTTAAGGGACCAAGGTTCAGGGTTCAGGGGTTTGGTATGACGTAATGTTAGGGTTTAGGGGTTTAGGTTGGATACTGCCCCCACTCAGTAACAGTTGGATAACAGTTATAATATGGTTATATATAGCCCTTAATAGGATGCCTAATATAGGCCTAATATAGACTGTTACTGGGTGGGGGCAGTACCCAAGGTTAGGGGTTTAGGGTTTGGGAGTCAGAGCTTAGGCTGAGGGTCTAAGCGCCCCCCCCGCCCAGGATGAGTTTAGGTCTTAGGGGTTGGGGGGGTGCGGAGTTGTGAGGATTAAAGGCTTAGGGTTTAGGGTTTACGGTTCAGGGTTTAGGGTTTAGGGTATAGGCTTAGGGTCCCTAAGCCCTGAACTCTAGACCACTAAACCCTTAAGCCTTGTATTGGAGCATGCAATGGCAGCTATGGTTTTGGGCTTGGGGTGGAAGGTTGAAGCACCGAGGGAGATTCCAGATATTGTTAGGGGATTTAAAGAGATCATATCTGGTAGTTTCCAAAATAGGGGGACCCCAAAAAAGACACCAGAATGTTCTTATCCTTATTATAGGGACCCCCCAAAAGGGGTACCTCCTAATTTTGGGAACCCCCCATATCCCTGAAATCCTGAACCCTAAATAGTAGTTTCTATTTTTCCATTATCTCAATATGTCCCCTATATAGCCCCTTTATAACCCTATTTAACCCTATGACCCAAATCCTATTGGAGCCTTCAGTTGCAACTATCCTCGAGGTTGAGGCTTTGGGGTTGCGGGTTTAGGCCGGGCCTTGGGTTGACCTACATAGGGTTTAGGGCTTGGGGTCTTGGGTTTTGGGTTTAGGGTTTGGGGCTTGGGTTTAGGGCTTAGGGTTCAGGGCCTGGGGTTTGGGAATTTGGGTTTTGGCTAATGTCAACTGCTTCAAAAGTCTTGCTTTATTTAGGGTTTAGGGATGAGGGTCTGGGGGCAGACAAAAAGTATATAGCCCAATAACGGAGTCAAATGGACAAGCGCATGGAAGAACTGGAAGCTTTTATTGTCCTCGTGTTGCTGTGCCGTGCCCTGCTTCGCTTTTACAGTGTGCAGGACTTAGGGCATGTTTAAGGCTTTCAGGCTCTCACAATTCCAGGGATATTGGGCTTGCCTGGTATGCACATATAGCTCGAAGGTGGGTAAAACAATTGCCCAAAGCTCATGAGCAGAGCCCACGAACAGGGCCAACAGCTTACATGTCAACCCTGAGCCGTAATCCTTATCAGTAGGCCCGGACCTTGTGTCCACTGAGCTCTTAAGCGCATTGGTGGATCAGCCCAGTGGCCTGAAGGGGTTGACAGAGTTCTTGCAAGGCATTTTGACTTCAGGTGACTTGCCTTCGTCTTGAAGTGACAGCATCGTGAAACTTCTGCCGAAAGTGAACCTGCCTGACGCGAACAAACAGTACAGAGGGATTGCCCTTAGCTCTCACACAGCTAAGTGCTTTATTTTACGCGTGCATTGCTTGGAAGAGTGGGTCATCTCCTTTTGCATTCAGGTTGGCAACAACTGGCATCCAAAGGAAGACAGTCAACAGACCTAATTTGGACAGCCAGGCAGATCATGCATCTTTCGCGTGAATGGCATACTCTGGTCGTCTTCTTAAAGACTGATATACGTAAAGCTTTCGATGCTGTCAGCCGGCGGCATCTTGCCAGAAATACAGAACTCCCTGGTGCTTAGGAGGGAATGGGGGGAATGGATCCCTATAGTAGTCCCTGTATAATACCTAATAATAATCCCTATAATCCATTCCCCCAACCCCCCTAAGCACCAGGGAGAGAAACGGATCATGGGAAAGCTCCCTGATGAACCTGGAGATGAGCCCCTTGGACCCCAAGCCCTGCATCCCAACAAAACCCTAAACCCTAAATCTGCAACCCTAAACCCTAAAACCCTAAACCCCTATACCCTTAATCCTACACCCTCAACCCTATAGACCATAAATCCCCAAACCCTACACTAACCCCTGAGCTGGGAATGGTAACTACAGGCAACAGCCTGGTCTTCCCCAATTTGCAAGAACGGATTTGCTGAAGGGTGTGTCCTTTGTCTGGGTTGCCTGTTAAAGAACTCAGATTAAGTTAGAATAATGGGTACATATAGGGTTTTGGGTTTAGAGTTTAGGATTTGGGGTTTCCGGTTTAGGGTCTAGAATATAATATAGTAACTCAAGTTAAGTTCCTTAACAGCAACCCAGTTCCTTTGTCAGCAAATCTAGTTATGCCCCGCGAGACTTGACCAACGCCTGTTCCGGGTTTCCGAAGCTTAGAAGTTTTCATGTTTTCAGGTTTTGAGGGTCGATGCCCTAAACCGTCAACCCTGATCCTTAAACCCGAAACTCGCCTCGATTGCACAAGGTTAGTGAGCGATGGCGCTGTGCTGAACTCCACGATGGGCGCTGATGCTCTGGGAAGTGAGGCAAGCACGTCGGGGGCCCTGGCTGGAGGAGTTGTTTAGGCTTCAGGATTTCGGATCTAGGGTGGAGCCTAATGGCCCATCAATTTTTATGGAACTCCATTCTAGAATAGATTTACGGGTTCGGGGTTGGGGCTGTTTTTCGAAGTATTCTGCATGAAAATAGAGAGATGGGGCTTAGATTTTTGGGGCGCATGAGGGTTCCGTTCAGGGGTTTTCCCCGTTGATACAGGAAGATATGCCCTAGATCTTTGTGGCAGTTATGGCATACTTCGAAACTACCTTCCCCAAACTGAGTATAATGAAGCTACATCAAGCCCCTTTCAAACGGATGGTGGTCTTCGTGGAGCTTTATGTTACTCACTGGTGCTCAAGTACTGGTGCTCAATTAAGGGGGCTGGAGGAGAGACCATTATAGGGGCGTACATGGTAATACATCAGGGTTATTTGAGGGAGCCACCCCCGCACTCTCCCGTAAGCACCAGCAGGGGTAGTTTCTCGGAAGCTGTTTCTACGTGAATCCGAAAACCGCAACCGTATAGAGGTTCCTTAGTTTCAACAAGAAACATGCGACTTACTGTCCATAATAGGCTTACCAAGGGACCATGCACGGTGGACCTGGGGTCCCTCCTGGTAGGTTACAGGGTTTAGGGTTTAGGGTTCTCAAAAATTTCTAGTAATGAATGGGGAGTTCATATGTCATTGCTGCTATCCTTTGGAAAAGGCTTTAAAGGAGTGCCCCCCCAAGCCCGAAAACCCTGAACCATCAACCTAAACTTCTTACTAAGGCCGAGGGGGCCAAACCCTAAACCCTAAACGACCCTCAAATAAAGTCCCCTTACCAAGCCTAAACCCAGAATCCCCTAGCCTTAAACCTGAACTCCAACAGCTGCTTACTAAGACACCCAAACGGTAAAGCCCTTATATACTCTAAGCCCTTCCTGGACTTTATACAACTATTCATAATATATAATACCCTCATACGCGTTGTTGGGATCAAGGGCCATAGTTATGGAGATTTGGGCAGTCTAGGTAAGCTCGCAACCGTTAATCCCAAGCCCTAAACCCTAAACTCCTGACCCCTAAAGCCCAACAAATTTAGAACCTCAATCCGAAATGGTCCTAAACCGTGATTCCATAGTTCTAAGCCCTAAACCCTAAACTCCTAATCCCTAAAGCCTAGAAACCCTTGAGCCTGAACTTCCTTTTGAGGCACTGAGGCCTAGGGGGCCCCTGAACTATTCCGAATGATTCCGCAACCCTAAAACCTAAACCCTGAGCCCAGACCCTAAACCCTAAACTATACCGTAGCCTTGAAGCCTTTAACCCTAAACCCCTAAACCTTAAACTATACCTTCACCGTCAAGCCCAAACCCTCAACCAAGAACCCTGCACCATACCGCAACCCTGGATCTACATTATACATTGACCCTAAAACCTATCCTGTGTACTCAGGCTGGTTCGCACTTCCGAGCGAAGGCAAAGTCACGTCGGCTTTGGCACAATCATCCTCTTGCCACTTCGCTTCATATGTAGGGGCAACGGATTGAAACCCAAAGTCGGAGATGCCACTAAGAATCAGGATGTGTACTTTAGGGTTGGGAATATTGTCCCACTCGTACTGTAGAAGCCTAGATAATTACCAATACTTCCTGTAAGTGGATCAGCAGTGATATCTAGAGTTTGGGATACCAGTGATGGAGAACGAAATAAAACGTGGACCCGAACATGACATGGAAACTGGAAGCTGGGTTGTTAAGGTCGCTTAAAAGCATAGTTACCGTCATTACGGTTTTCGATTCCTTGTATTAGCATGGTATAGGATCTTCAAGTAAACCTCAAAAGGCTATTGGCAAGTATTTACGCCCCTACAGTACGCTAAACCCTAGGGTTCCTTTTCAATATGGTCTGAGGCTACATACATATTTTGATAGATCAACATGGTTTGGGCTTTGGGGGTTGAAGAATACCGGTCGCGTGATGAATAAGCCCCTTCCCCTTCATAGGGACTGTAATGGTTTAGGGTTTAGGGTTGAGGGACTATAATAGGGATCCTGATACTGAGGCCCTTAAAAAGAGGGGATTTATGAATCAGGGGCATTGTTTTGGGGTACCTTAAACATAGGAGTTGTGGACTCCTTTGTTGGCAACATGTTGACAACTTATCAAATGTGGTGGTGCTCCCCCAAAAACAGGGCCCCTTTTACCGAGGTTTTTTGGGGGACATACAGGGCTTAAGGCTCTAAACCCTAAACCTTGGGGTTAAGATTAATTATGGATGGTCAAGTAGGGTTCTTGGATGTAGGCTCACGATTGAGAGACTAGGGCCTGAGCGTGATACTCTGCTTTGGACTTTCCTAACCGAATGGATTAGGTTCCTCACTGAGTTTACAAGTTATATTGCAACATTAAGGTTTAGGGTTCAGGGTTAAAGTTTTGAGGGTGTAGGGTTTAGGGTGTAGAGTTTGGAAGGAGCGCTTCCACATTTTGAAAATGCCTATCTCAGGCTTGAGAAAGCGAGAGTTTAACGCGGCTGCCTTCAAATTCAAGAACAAATCCTAAACCTTACACCCCTAAACCCCGAGCGCAACTGACTGAGCAGTTTCCGCGTTCTTGTCCATGACAAGTGAGTACAATCAAATGGAAAGCACGATAGCAGTTGGAAACCCAGGGGTCGGCGAGGGTCCCTCCACAAGTAAGGCTGGCTGATTGAATGTTGGGCGAGCACATGTCGACCTTGTACAGATAGCGGCAGATGAGAATCCTAAACCCTATCCAGAATCCCTCTCAGGCTCCGCAAGAGCCCAGATATAGGTTATCCGCATTCCCATCTTTCTGCAGCCCAAAACAGCTGATAGTAGTTGGGTTTAGGATTTAGGGTTTAGGGTTTAGTTCAGTACTGCCCCCCCTCATTAACATTTGGATAATAATAAATATAGTATGGTTATATATAGCCCTTAATAGGACCCCAACTATAGACTGTTACTGGGAGGGGGCAGCACCCAAGGTTTAGGGTTTAGGGCAAGGTCAACCTTAGACTCCAAGCCTTAAATCCTAAGCCCGAAGCCCTGTATCCCAAGGCTGAGAGTTTGGGATCTAAGGCTGAGGGTTTCAGGTTTAGGTCGTGGGGATTAGTGTAGGATTCAGGGTGTGGAGCGACTTTCAGCCCTAAACTCAGGCCTAACCCCAAACGGTACAGAAGCCCTTGAGCCTAAACACAAAGCCCTAAACGGTACAGAAGCCCTAAAGCGTAAACCCAAAACCCTGAAGGGTGCATGGACAATGGAGCCGAAACCCAAAACTATTAAAGGTTCATATAAGCCTTAAAGCCTAAACCCAAAACAATAAGCGGTACATAATCCCTGGAGCCTATGTAAACCCAAAACCCAAAGCAGCACATAAGCCCTAATCCAAAAACTACAAAAAGGGGCCCGCCATTAGGGATCACGATCCTTGTGTACTCCTATAAAGCCATGGATTTTTTCATAGGACCTCAAACCTTACCCCTAAAACCCTAAAGTCTAAACCCAAGCCTAAACTTTTGCATCTGGTGAGCATAAGGTCGAAGAAGCATGGCAGCTCGGCCTCTGCTTCTAGTGGTTGAGTCTGGCTGATGTGGTTTAGGGTTAAAGGTGTAGGGTTTGCCTTTTACGAGGTAAGATTCCGGGTTTAGCAATGATTGTCTAGGGCTAAACCCTAAACCCTAACCCTAAACCCTAAACCGTTTTGGGGATTAAGCATCCAAAGCGCCAAGGCGGGGTGGGGCAGACCAAACAGAAAATGGAAACTGCTGTACTGTCTTTGGGCTGTAATGTTATAGGTACGTAGGGCCATGGAGATGTTCAGTAATTTTCCACCGTGCTTTTGGCAGGTTGCATCATTTTTATTTGCTGGCGATTTTCTGCTGGATTTGGTGATGTTCTCGTTTGAATTACTGTGTATGGAGCCGAACAAATGCCGGAGATACTAGGCTTCACAGAAAGCAAAACCTTGAGCGGCAAAGGTGGTTGCTTTTTCTGGGCCACTGTCAGCAAAAAATTGGCTCCAGTACGTTTGCATAGTATACTTTTCGACATATAACTCACACATATAAATATGTACAGATATCCACATATAATGACGCGAACATATTTTCACAACTGCCTACATCTTCATTTGCCACGACGGCTGTGCAAAACTTCTGCAGTCCCTGAATGCTGAGATAGCCCAAGCCCAAGCAAAAAGAAATCAATGCATTAGCCGAGCCACATAAGCACATTTGCTTCAATAAGTTTGGATCGCTCACTGCCGCGAACCTATGATGGCGAAGGAATGCTTCCTCATGGGCTTTCTTTTACAATTTCCCCAAACTAACATTGGACCCCCATGAAGGTCACCTTGAAAGGCATGTAGTCTGCACGGGTCTCTTTGCGGGCTCCATGTTAGGAATACGGATTACACATAACTGTCTTCTTAAGATCATGCATGCAGATTAGCAATGCGCCATAGAATCGTGTATAGTAAATTGTAGTGGCTCATATTGTTCCCTTGCAGCACTTGCAATTTCTATTGTACTCCACCCCTAAGCACTATTATTGTTACGTGTCTCTGTTTTGCCGTTGTCTGGCCAGTTTTGGCTTGCTGGCTGGCATGGATTCCTTCATCGGAGTTCGGGGAGTTGGTCAGCCAATAAACCCACTCAAAACCAGGCTTCAGGGATTGAGGTTTTGCAGACACATGTCGCGAGTTGTGCAAGGCCCTTTACTCTTGGGCACGAAAGAAACCAATACAGAAAATCACGTACTGTTGCGTGTGCTCAGGCGTATCAAAGATCGCCGGACCTAGAATGCATTTCATTAGTTTCGCGCGGGTTTTCTTATGCGTGGGGATTGCACGCTTGCGAAATCTTCCAAGGCATACCTCCGCAGGAAGTTCGCCAGTGCCTTCCTCAGTGAGAAAGACGTTCAAAAGGTTTCAGGTTGTAGGGTAGCTTTAAAGGTAACATAGGGTATTTAGGGGTATATGGGGATACATAGGGTTAGCGATTTTGTGCTCCAAGCTGTAAAATTTGGAGGGCTTGGGTTTCACGGTTTAGGGTAGTTGTCAAAGTGCCTCTTCAGAGTGGAGATAAACATTAGGGTTCCTAGTGTTGGTAGCTCATGAGTCCCAACAAGCTCCATGGCCATTTCCTGCATAGGACCATCGCCTGTGCCTGACATCCTAAGCCCTAAACGCTAATCCCTACCAGAACCCTAAACCCTTCACCCTATAAATTGGTTGAGAAAGGTTGCAGGTGCAGTGCTTGTTGAGCTAGACTCCCCCCCCTAAAGACAACCAAGCAGGGGCCTAAAAAGACTGCGGTTCTCTGTAGCGCGGCAGTTGTGGGGATCCCTTTTCGTTTGTTAGTTTCCCGAAATAAGGGCCCCAGTATAGACCCCATAACATTTTTAAAAAATATGATGGGGACCCTCAAAGAGGTACCCCTAATTTTGGGAAACCCGAAACCCTAAATATCCTTGTATAGCCTTTTCAACGGTACCCCTAGTTTTGGGAAAGCCGCTTTCTTTGGGGGCGGAGGTTGAGGCCTACAAGGCTTCTCTGCAGTTTGTTAGTCCTAGACTATACAGTCCAGAATGATAGTAGAATCCCATTATGCTTTAGGGTCTAGGGTTCGACTATAGAGTCCAACAGGATAGTAGAATCCCACTATCACCCTGGGTCTTTAGGGTTTGGGCTTAGGGTAGTCACCGCACGCCGCTACGGTTGATACTTACAATCCTGAGTGGCGCTAAGTACCTTACACTTGTGGGAGTATGATATTCGAGTGTAGCACAGCGAGATTACTAGGTGACCTTCGACGTGGTCGTGACGAAGACTACAGCCACGGACTTCAACGATGCATTGGCACTGAGGCGTTTGCAACAGAAAGGGGGCGTCATCCATTACCTAGACCTCCATACCCGGTACTATGACCAGGCTGCTTTGTACAGACAAGGTCTGGGTCATGATGGAGATGTGCAGGCACGCTGGAAGGTCGCGCCTTCAACTAAGCATCTCCCAAATCCTTGAGTGGCCAGGTCTGACATGCAAGGCGTGCGGCCATGGTGGCGTCAAGAGTTGCCATGGGGCTTTGAAAAACTAAGCATCTTGCAGCTCCTCTTCCAGTCAACTGGGCTTATAAGTTCAGGTTTTAGGGAACCATAAACAAAACCGACAACAATGTCAACAATGAAAATAACGGTAATGATAGCCATTTTCGCGCTCGCAATATGATTGATACTGCAGAAGTTTGAGTATCAACTGTCTTTTTAAAATGCCTCTACAATCTGAACCCTTCTGGTCCCTTCAAACCCTCAAGCCTAAACAACCCTAAACCCCTAGCCCCCTGGTCTAGAGGCCTTAGACCCCTAAACCCTAAATCCTAAACCCTGAAACCTAAACATTCTGCTGAAAGCTTGAGACATGGCCACCTTCCCTCCTCCATTTCCTAAGCCCCCAGGCCTTAAACCTGTAAGATTCAGGCCTCAGCCCTAAATCTTATGAGCTACCGTCAATATTGGGCTGATTATGGGACCTTTGGGGTTTAGGGATTCTAGGGTTTAGGGAATAGGGTTAAGGCCTTATAAAGGGACCCTGAAGAGTGGACATAGGAGTCCCTCTTGTAGTTTAGTTTAGTCCCTCGACTGTAGCTCTTATAAACCCTAACCACAAAACTTGCCAGAGACATGGTAGTTTCCAAAAATCGTGGCTGCCCAACATAGACCCCCAAACACTATAATCCTTATTCTGGGGACTTCCAACCTAGTACCCCCACAATTTTTCGGGAACCCTACTCCCTAAAACCCCCTATAGAGTCCCAGTTCCCATTTCATGCTCCATTTTCCTTTTCATTTGGTACTCGACAAGCCCAAGCCTCAGTCCGTAAGTCCTAGACCCTGAATCCTAAACCCCGTGTCCTAAACCTTAAATCCTAAGCCCTAAACCCTAAGCAATGGCATACATATCCATGGCTACCCCAAGGTGTGCAGAGGAGTTCCGCCAATTTGACACCAACAGGGTGTCTCGGCTGCAGCGTTCGGGATAGGGTTTAGGGTCAGGGTTGCGTTCTTTTCCAATTCTACGCAGCTATGCATACATAGGGTCCCCTTAAGTAGATACAATATGGGGTATATGGGGATCTTATTGTAATATACCCAAAGCCATATCTATCTACTCAAGGGGGACTACAGATTGTCGCGAAGTCCAGGGCTGAGGGTTTAAGATCTTGGGTTTAGCGTTTGGGGGGTGTAGGGTTTTGTGGTGCCGGGCTTCTTCTCTCCGTAAGCCCTAAACTTACGGTAGCTAGTGAGTAATGGAAGAATGGATGCTGAGGATAACCTCGGTATAGTCCCCAAGAAGTCCATGATCTATTCCGTGTTTGCGCGTCCCGGGCCCTGATGGACGAGAGACCCTGAACCCTAAAACCATAAACGCCCGCCAATTCGAAGCCCCTAAGGTCAAAACCCCACAAAGCCTCAGTTGGAGGGTGTAAGACTCGGCAGAAGACAATTTGATTATCCGGCGGCTGCGATAAAGCATGCTGGGTTGCTGTTACGGAAGTTGAATTAAGTTACTACAATAAGGAAACCGTATTGTTCAATGTGTGCCCATATTAGCGTAACTTAAACCCCAAACCCTATATACGCATATTCTGGTAATTGAGTTCACGTTCATTAACGGCAGCCCAGTTTGGGGTTCACTCCTTCACCCTTGGTGGGGCGTATGGGGGTATATTTGGGGGTATATATCGGCTTCTGCACCAAGTTTGCCAAACTCTAAACCCCTATACACTATGCCCCTAAACCCTTTAACCCCTACACCCCTAAACCGTATTCAAGTGGCTCGCCGAGAGGCAACAAGATTCCTTCATGAACAGGCATGTAACTCTGTGGATGCGGAAGCCCTAAAACTAGAAGCTCTAAACCCTAAACCCTAACTTAAAACCCAACAAATCCTAAGCGCTAAAACCCTAAACTCTGAAGCCCTAGTACCTGAAATCCCTAAATTACAATCCCTGTGAAATACCACCAGCACAAGCCCAGTTCCCATGTCCATGAGTTTCCTACTTGGTGCTCCGCTAAGCGAATACTTCGGGCCCCTAAATCCTAAAGCCCTGCAATGAACCTTAACCCCTACCAAGCCCATATATAAAAGCATTTTTTCATGTCATGCCTCATGTCCTTTTTCTCATGTCACTGCTTGAATTTTCCGTCCACCGAAAAACATGAACCCCCAGAGCCCTAAACCCACAACCCTAAACCTTAAACCCCAAAGCTTCAAAGCCCTTATGAGCCCTATTTACCCTCCCATACTGTTGATGGATGAAATCTTGCACCACCTAGGGGCCCTAAACTACTGTAATTCCTGGGGCTTTAGGGACTTCAGGTGGTGCAAGATTTCCTCCATCAACAGTAGCTCATTTTGCCAAAGGGAGCATCTACATCCCTATAAGCCCTCCGGAGGGATCCTATGTTTAGGGTTTAGGGTTTAGGGTTGTATACCTGCCCTTAACCCTTAACCTCAAACTCTAGATCCTAAACCCTAAACTCTAAACCTAAAATACTAAACCTTAAAACACTAAACTCTAAAGCTTTAAACCATAAACCCTAAACCTTAAGCCCTCAACCTTTAGAGCTAAGCTCTAAACCATAAGCTCTAAAGACTAAACCCTAAGACCAATATATCCCGAAATCGCCTTTTAAACCCTATACCCTAGATATCCCTTATAACCCGTAGATGCCCCCTAAAAACCACAGGATTCCTTCAGACTCTTATAAAAGGGACTTGAGCGTTAGCACTGCCACGTACAACCCTAAGCTGGGTTGCTGTTAAGGAACTTAAATTAAGTTACCATAATGGGCATATATCGTAAATAATAGGGTTTCCCCAATATAGTAACTTAATCTAAGTTCCTTAAATCGGTATATTCCCCCACTTTCCATTTCAATTTCCATGTTCTTTTCCATTTGATTCTCCATTATAGGGGGATAATATAGTAACTTAAATTAAGTTCCTTAACAGCAACCCAGTAAGACCTGCGTGAGCTTAGGATGGCGTGCTTAGCATCGCCGAGTTCGAAGTAGCAGCGCGGAAGCGCCACTCGGGCAAAACTCTTGGTAGGGTTTAGGGTTTAGGGGTTTAAGGGGTTTAGGGTTTAGGGGTTTAAGGGTTTAGGGTTTAAGGGTTTAATTACACTAGGAGCAGACCCACCCCCCTCCCCCCCACTCCTCATATCGGTTACACCGCCTCAAATGGGACAATTTCTTAGACATGTACAAGTGGAAGCATCTCTATACGGCATGCAGCTCAATCCCACAAAGACCGAAATCCTTAAGATATACTTTGTTGATGGTACTATAGTTTCCCAAGTAGAACAGGCCCCCATAAAAGTCGTAAGGGCCCACATTCCTCTACCCATACTTCTAACCTTAGGTTTAGGGCCTTAAACCCTAAATTCCTAAACCCTGAATCCTAAACCCTGAAACTACTGTTTAGGGTTTGGGGTTTTGGGTGTTTCTGGGTTTGGGGCCTAGGGTTCCGGGACCGCAGTGCTTCTGAGGTTTATTCAGTTTATGGGGTTTAGGGTTTTCGGGAAGAGGTACTGCAGTACTGCAGGAAGAAGTAGGAAGATTATGTCTTTGTGGTTCTTACATCACTACAGAACCATCCCAAATACCTAGTTGGAATCCTTCGGACCCCTACAATACCCAACAACAGTTGCACCTGCAGCCCGCACGAAGAGCATGATATATAGGTACTGGTGTCGGGAACTGCATGCAGACCTAAGCAAAACCCTGGCCCTAAACCCTACACTCCTAAAAACGGAATCTGGCAAAAGGTCCTATTTCACTATTGCCCTTTTAGAAGGAAGCTGTACGGGACTCCAGGTGCATTTGGGTAAGGGTGGACATTAAACCTAAACCCAGAAGGCAAACCCTAAACCCTAAACCCTAAAACTGAGGCTGCGACATCCCCCCGGGGGATCCCATTCCAGACATCCTCCGAGCCACCATGCTCAAAGCTGCCGAGGGGCGGAACGATGGATTCTCGGTGGCGTTACAGTTTAAAGTTTTTAAGGTTTTTTAGGGCTTAGGTTTTAGGGTTTAGGGCTCAAGGTGCAGGGCTTAGGGGCTCCCTAAACCCTAAACCTCGGCTTGAGGTTTAGAACTGTTGGTTGTGGTTTCAGTCGGGGATTCGAGGCCACGGCTCTGGGTGTAGGGTTCAAGATTGGGAGTGTAGGGTTTAGGGTTTATAGGGTTTAGGCCCTAAGCCCCAAACCCCAGTATCCCGGGGGATATCATGTTGTGGGACACTCGAGTTGTAAAGGGTTGGCAACCAATTAGACAGGCTACACGAGCAAAACCAACAGATGCCCATAGAAGGATGTTTTCTGCACATGCGCACCCTACCCCTTAAACGGTAAACGTGTTTACATGGGGGATTGTCAAAATTATGGTCCCTTTTTGGGTCCCTTAAATAAGGCCCCATATTAGGCCTCGTATGAAAATAGGGACCCAAAAAGGGACCATAATTTTGACAATCCCCCACATGAACAAGAGCTGCATGTGAGGCTTCATTGTCCCTGTCTCCATTGTTACTCTGTGAGGGACCTCAGCGCCACAGACGGCTCACAAAGAACCAATTTTGATTCACTGCCGGGTTGAGGAAATAGAGATTAGGGAGTAGGGTTTGCAATTTAGGGTTTAGACATTTTGGGCTTAGGGTTTGAGGTTTAGGATTTAGGGTTTAGGGTTTAGGATAGGTTCCCAGATGCAGAAGTTGCAAGCCTGGACCCTGAACCCTAAGCCTTTCTTGAGGGGATGTCGACGCTTTGGGTGGTGTCCTGACATTCGTAAACGGAAACCCTCATTATGAGGCATACCCGAGGCCCAAATGTCCGTTTCCACAAGTAGCGGGGCCCCAATGTCCTTTTCCAAAAGTAGGGCCCACTGCTTACCAAAAAAGAAACCTGAACCCGAAGCTCTCACAGGCAAGTCAAAAAAGTACCCCGAAATGGGGGAAATCACCATGTATATACCCCTAAGGGTCCAAGGACCCAAATAATGGGGTTTTAGGGCCCAAATACTATACTATAATCCCCTATAGGCCTTTAAAACCCTAAAGCCTCAAACCATGACAAACCCAAAAAAGGAATTACCTGAACCCCAAAAGCAGGTAAAATAATAGCCCAAAACACCAAGATATAGCCCAAAAGGCCATTATTCTACATACTTTGGGGGTTCAGGTACATAGGAGCCCATGGGTCGGCTTTAGGAAAAAGTGGCCGAATCTGAAGCCATGGCCAACCGGGATCTAGGGTTTAGGGTCGAAGCCTTTCTCCAGGCCAAAGCCCTAAACCTCAAACCCTAAACCCTCAAGTCCATATAAACTTTCCATTACTTCGGGGTCTCAAATTTCCTTATAGTTAACTCTTTCAAATTTTAAGCTCCAAAATGACCTCCCCCCAAACCCCAGGCCCAAAGGAATGGCAACAAATCTTAAGTTAGCTTTAGAACTCACGCGAACGGGGAAGGATGGTTTAGGAATATGTCAAAACACCGTGGCCGCACTGCCAGATACTCTGTGTTACCGAGGGGATCTGCACAAGCCCTTATGTAACTCCAAACTCTACACCCCAACCCATAGACCCTAAACCCTGATCCCTTTTACCCTAAACCCCAAACCCTAATTCCCAAACCCTATAAACTTGCCTATACACCCCAAATCGCAGAAAAGCGAAGGATGCGTCGGCTTCGAGGATTTCTTACTCTGGGTATGGCAGTGCATCTTCATGGAAGAGCATCTTGGGTTCAGACCAGGGGTTTAACCCAGACCCATGATGTATGAACCCCCTCCCCTTAATAGGGATCAAAAAAGGGATCCTAATACTTAGGTCCTTAAAAGGAAGGGGTTTATTAATCATGGGTCTACATTAGGCTTTAGGATTCTTTCTTTTTTGGGGGAGGGGGGGTTGGAGGAGTTTAGTTCATGGGTTTAGGGTCTAGAGTTTTTAAGACTCCGGGTTTGGGATTCAGAGTTTAGGGTTTATCGGAATTCGAGTTTGGGATTCAGTGTTTTGGGGTATTCGGGTTCCAGGTTTGGGAGTTAGGGTTTAGGAGTTAGAGGGTTGGCAGTTTGCTCACGGGTTGTTATATAGTAGGACATGTAGGAAAGGGGAGCAAGAGGTGGGCGCTACGGTAGGCCTTGGACTTTGCTGTTAAGGTTGCAGAGCTGAATCGTTGGCGGTTAGTAAGGAAAAGCAACTTGGAAGTAACAATCCCTAAGGGTCCAAGGACCCAAATAATAGGGGTTTAGGGCCGAAATACCAATAATACTGTAGTATTTGGGCCCTAAAACCCTATTATTTGGGTCCTTGGACCCTTAGGGTAAGGAAAAGCAAATTGGAAGTAACAATGGAAGCTCCTATAGGTTCGGGGTCGCCCTGAACCCAAAACTTGAAGCCCTTAAACCGGATTGCCAGTAGGCAATGGAAGAATGAACCCCCCACAGCAGCCCTGTACATAAACCCCAGGACTACAAGGTTCCTTCATGCCCTTCTAACCTCCAGGAAGCTTTAGAGTTCAGGATCGGCTTTTGGGGGTTGAGTCAAGAGTTTAAGGTTTAGGGTTGCGAGTTCAAAGCCACGCTTTAGGTTCATTGCTCTTTCTGATTAGATCGGCCAAGTTTGGGTGATTCTGGTGAACCTCTACGCAGATGTGCGGAATAGAAACACCCGCAGAGGGTCCCACATATACAACCATTAGGGAATTAGGACCCATAATTCCTTCTATAGTATGGTATTTTGGGGCCTAATTCCCTAATAGTTGTATATATGGACCCTCTGGGATCCACATTGTTGAAAGTCCGGGAAAGTGCCGGAACTGCCCTTCTCCCACGGTTATTGGGATAGACCCATACGAGCTATAGTCTAAACTCCTTAAAGGGGGGGTATAAATAGGGGATTATATGGGGGACTACTATACTGAATATTAAGGGGGATACTAGGAGTTTAGATGGCATTATGGAGAAGAGACATAATAAGACAAAGAGAAGAGGAGGAAGGTCCTTACAAAGGCTTTATTGAGAGAAGCCAGCTTGGCTACCCTAAACCCGAAACCTAAACTCCTTAAAGAAGGTTTATATAAGGATTATATAACCCTAAACCCTAAGCCCTAAACCCTTGGAGTATATAGGGGTATTTAAGGAACCTTAACCCTAAACAGCGAGGAGCTGGTCAGCAGGACAGCAGCCAAGCCGAAACCTAATCCAGAGGGTTAAAATTCCCAATAATTAGGTCCCTTTAAATGGATATACAGGAGTTTTAAGGGATAGGTTTCGGTGGGATTTTGGTCCTAGTACCAGTAGTACAGGTTCTGGGTGAGTATACGATTCTTTGGTACTTGGACGCTTAGAGCTAGAGAAGCTATTGGCTAAGCATGACGCTGAAGCTCGAAAGGCTGCATGAGGATTAACCCTAAACCCTAAACCCAACCTTTCCTGGGGTAAAATCAAAGGGTAGAATTATGGGCCCTAATATGGGCCCTTAGGCCATTTTAGGGGGATTCTAGGGACCCTTGAGGGCAAAAATAGGTTATGTAGTAGGTACAGGGTTAAGGGCCCATACTAGGGGCCCATGCTGTTAACCTTAGAAAAAAGATTTGAAAGACGTTAGGAGTTGCTCCCCAACGAGCCTCGTTGTTTCGTGGGCGAACTCATTGTCCGAGTGTTCAAAGAAGCCTGCAACACCTGTGACGACAGAGGCAGGGCTTGGAAGTAGTTTACCTTGGCTTGCGCGGCCTGCGAGAGCATTGTCGAGTTCCTGCCATTATCCTCATAAGGCGCGACAGGCTTCCATCCATGCGTCAGTGCTCAAAAGGCCTCAGCAACCCTGCCCAACAGCTTGCGCGCCTGCCGGTACGTGGTCAAAGCCCAGAAACGCGCGACCCAGCAGTCAGATCCCAAGCTTGAAGCAAGCAGAGGCCAAAGAGTGGGTATGGTACCCAATATTACCCCAATAATGGAGAATCAAATGGAAAAGAAAATGGAAAATGAAATGAAAAATGGGATTATATAGGGTAGTATATAGGGTATATATTTAGAAGCCCGTAAAAACTCCAGCGCCGCACATGAGCTTACTCCAATCACGCTTGAGCCAAGAGGCCTAGAATATGGGTTAACTAGCCACCCTCTCTAAAATACTCCCCCCCCAAGGACCAGGCTCATTCAGGGTTAAGCTAGGGGTGGTTAGAACCCATGATAGTTAAGCCAAGCCCAAAATCTAAAGCCTGAACCGTGTCAGTAACTCGTATACCCTGTTCTCTACCCTCAGCCCGAAACCCTAAACCCCAAACTCCTTGCTCAGGATGTCGCTTACCGACAGTTTCGAGCGGGAGCAACGGAATTTGGCCAGGGAGTGGCTTAGCTGGTTTCAAAAAGGCTTGGGGTTTAAGGGCTGAATCCTTAAACCCTAAGCCCCTAAACCCCTAAAGGTTTTTACTGGCTGAGTAGGGCGTAGGTTTGTTATACAATTGTGACCCAAAGGTCTGCATGTGCAGGTGTAGACACCTGGTATTCTGGGTGGGCTATGAAAAGGCACTTATTGCTATTATTATTATTATTGCTATTACTATTGATATTCTTTATTACTATTACTAGTATTATTACTAGTACTATTACTTTTACCATCATTTTCATTATTGTTTTAATTGTCGGAAGGTCCTAACCACGGCTTGGTTTAGGGTTTAGGGTGTATAATGCATGGTCCCCCTTAAGCAGATAGAATATGGCTTTGGGGAGTATATAACAAGATCCCCATATTCTATCTACTTAAGAGGGACTATAGGTCTATATGGGCTCTAGAATCAAAGGGACTACGCTGCGGCCATAGTTGGAACCCTAGAATTGCGGAGAAGGTACAACCCTAAAAAGTCCAAGTACTCAATTGTCATGTACATCCCCCAAAACCTGCAATACGAGTACCAAAGCCCCAAAGTATACAATCATTGGGCACATGGAAGGCTAAACCTCATTCATTTATACCCCGAAAAAATCACTTCAAAAGGGACCTTATTCGTAGTGTTGGGGGTCAGGTTTCAGGCTTTCAGGCTTCTGCAGATGTCTTGGGAATTATTTGACTTGGAGTTCACTAAACCTTAAGCCTGAAACCCTATACCCTGAACCCTAGACCTTGGTTTAGGAGTTTAGGGCTTAGGATTTAGGGTTTAGGTTTTAGGGTTTAGGGTTCAGGGCGTTCCACGAAACGAGGAATCCTGCATACTATGTTGTCGATGTTGGTGTCCTTCTTTTTTGTAACCTCCCGCCTCACCTCGTCTAGCTACTCGTAAGGGCCCCCTTCGAGCTCAGCCCAAGTAGGGCTGTCCTCCAAAATGAGGGGTAGTCTAAACTCCTTAAAGGGGGGTTATATAGGGGATTATATAGGGGACTACTATAGTGAATATTAAGGGGGATACTAGGAGTTTAGACAATGGCTCAAATGAGGGATCTTTGTTTTGGGCGGGCTCCAGTTGGGGTTATGCTAAGGCGGATCCTCGTGGTAAACCTCAGCCCTAAACCCTAGACAGTGAACCCCCAACCTCGAGCCTAAACCCGACACCCACAAGGCCTACGCCCAAAAGCCTATAAGCTGTACTTTCAGGCACGAAGCCCAAAACCCTAATACGAGCTTTATACAACCTATACTCTCAGTAGTTCCCATTTTCTTGTCCATTATCCCCATATAACCCCAATATAACCCTAGTATAACCCCAATACAACCCCATAGAACCCCATAGAACCCCAATAGAACCACAATATGACCCCAATATAACCCCATAGAACCCCAATAGAGCGACAATGTAACCCCAATATAACCCAATAAAAACCCCCCATAGCACCCCCATGTAACCCTAACAAGGGCCTTGGCTTTTCACTCTGAGGTTGGGCTTTGATCTACCCAAGCTCGAGTCGCTGAAGGCCGGGCCAGCGACTTGGGGTTTAGGGTTTACCTGAACCCCAAAGGTAGGTAAAACAATAGCCCCAAACCCCAAACCTAAACCCAAAAGGCCGTTGTTCTACATACCTTGGGGGTTCAGGCAGACCTACACACCCTAAACCCTTGACCCTAAACCCAAAACCCCTTATTCAGGCGGGGTTTAGGGACTCCCGGGTGGGGGCGGGGGATTGCGGGGGAAGGGGGGGGCTTGGGTTGAACTTTGCGGGGGTGTAGCTTTTAGGAGGTTTAGGTGTAGGGGATGTAGATTTAGGGTTTAGGGTGTAGGATGTAGATTTAGGGTTTTAGGGTTGAGGGTTTAGGGGATGTAGATTTCGGGTTCAGAGGGTGGAGGGTTTATGGGGTCCGGGGCTTCAGAAGATTGGGTTCAGGGCTTGCGAGGTGAGGGTCTTGAGTTGAGAGGGTCAACAGCTGGGGTTTAGGGGTTTAGGGTTTAGGATCTAGGGTTTAGGGTTTAGGGTTAAGGGTTTAGGATTCAGGGTTTAGGGTAGGGGTTTAGGGTTTAGGATTTAGGGTTTTAGGGTTTAGGGGCTTGCGTTGAGTGACCCAATGGCTGGTGGCTTTCACAAACTATTGCAGGTTAAGGGTAGCTATCTACACCCGGAACAGAGTTGCCATAGAGCCACTGGGGCGACTAAAGTCCGTCGACATTAGTATATTAAGCTACTTATCATAGGCCCTAATCCCTAAACCTTGGATACTTCCCTCCCCAGTAACAGTCCATATTAAGGGGTCCTATTAAGGGCTATATATAACCATAATATAGTTAGTATCCAACTGTTACTGAGGGGGGGCAGTACCCAACCTAAACCCTGTACAAGGTACGTAGTGTCATGTAGGTTTCTTAGTATCCACCGCATGAGCAGTTCCTAGGCAAGTTGCGAACTCCAGGCCAGGGTGCTTCAAGCCTTATAGACCCTGTACCCTTAGCCCTCACCTGACCCCCAAAGTAAGTAGACTAATGGGTTTAGGCTTTTGGGGTTTAGGGTTTGGGGTTATGAGCCCCCTTACCTGAACCCAAAAAGTATATAGAATGACGGCTTTTGGGCTATTTTTAGCAGTTTGGGGGCTATGAGTTTACCTACTTTTGGGGTTCAGGCATAGATGAGTTCACACTCTGAACCAGGCCTAGGATGCAAAACCCTAAGCGCTATTTTTCCGTTGGTGTGCGGGACTCCCAAAATAAGAGGGTTTAGGGTTTATAAGGTTTAGGGTCCAGGAGGGTCCAAGGACCCAAATAGTACGGTTTTAGGTCCTGAACACCATTAATGTCATGATATTTGGGCCCTAAGACCCTATTATTTGGGTCCTTGGCCCCTTAGGGACTATTGTGTTTTCACTGTTTCGGGTTTAGGGTTTTAAGGTTTGGAGGCTGGGCAGTTGCATCAGGTGTTGTCTACTGCTTCGTTCTCTTAGCTAACTATGCCACAAAGCCTACAGTCATCAGTTTCCCGTATCGGTCCAAGTGCCCAAGCATTGTGATTTTGTTAGGTAGCAGCAACTATGCAGAGTATAGTATCTGAGATCTGCAACCCCATTATTTGGGTACTTGGACCCTTATTATTCGTGAGTCTGTAAGCAAAATCTAAAGCCTATAAACCCTGGTTCTACTGACTACTGAGCCTGCCGGTCAGAACAACCCCGACAGACTCCTCAAGAGGTAGCCCTGTAGAAATAGCGCCATACCTGTAGCCCCCTTAGGGCACCCTTAAACCTAAACCCTAAACGGCGAGAAGGAAAAGAGGGGCTGCATAAAAAGAAATCCTAAACCCTAAACCCTAAACGATGAATCCTAAACCGCAAACCCTGAATCCTAAATCCTAAACCCTACATCCTAAACCCTAAGCCCTTAAACCCTAAACAAGCAGCCAGGAAGTCTTCAACTCCTGTGACGATGATGGAAGCGGCTTCATCGAGTGGCCGGAGAGATGGGGATGTCACCCTGTGTGGGTCATCGAGGGTTTAACCATTATAGGGTTTAGGGTTCAGGGTATAGGTTTAGGGTTTAGGGGGTCATCGAGGGTTTAAGATTTACAGGGTTTAGGGATTGGTTCCTCTTAGTTCTTCTAGGCCTTCGAGCTTTTCGCCGCCGTGGAAGGCGTGCCACTTTTTGGATTTGGGTTGGCAGGGGG
>CAJNIZ010047185.1:9031-23823 GCA_905231905.1 Symbiodinium pilosum | reverse complement strand
GTTCCTTAACAGCAACCCAGCATGGTGGGGTTCAATTTCAGAGGCTCTCAAACATCTAGGCTTCGAAGAGACCTTTGTGAGAGATTCGGGGCTGGTGAGGAGCATTGAGCCACTGAGCACCGGAGAGACTTTGGGCCTAGGAAGTCGAGGTTGACATTCATTTAGGGTGGTTCTACTATAGTTATAGAAGGTGAAGGAGTAGAGTAGACGAGAGTAATAGAGGTAATTAGCTTACCTGGTGCTTTGTGTGGGTGGGGCGAAATAGATGCCCATGACTCCTTGGGTCCATCAGTAGCTCTGACATCATGGCTCATATGTATCCCTATCACCCGTTCTTAAGCCCTGACTCCATCCCAACTAAATCCTATTAGACCGCCCAAAAACTTGTGTATTCAGCGCCCGGCAGCAAATCTGGGAACTCAGATTCAGATCGGCTTCGGTTTCAGCAGTTTGGGCTGGCCAAGGGGCCACATTATGCCTAAGGCGTAAACCCTAAGCCCTTACCCAAAACACTACTTGAGTGTTCGGGGTTGAGGGCTTGCTGTGTGGGGCCTTCTTGACTGGAAAGATTTGCAAGCAGTAGACTTGATTGTTTCCGAGTTACGGAGCAGCCAAAAAGCCTGGCACGGTATTGAAGGCCCTACCCATGGGAACCTTGCCCGCCCGTCTGCAGATGAAGGGAGCAAGTCGTCCGATGCACGACGCCGTTCTTCCTTTGTGGCTTGTTACGATGCACTCTGGCCTGCTCTACCCTGAACCGCAAGCCCTTTCCCAGTAAAACATTTGATGCTGCCGCAATATTCTTGCAATCTTTGGCAAGACTTCGTTGCTTTCCAGCCTAAAACTAAATTGGGAAAACCATTACTATAAGTATTACTATTACTATTATTACTATTATTATTACTACTAAATCTACAAACCCTTTAAGCCCTCATAGGGCTTGGATAATCCAGCATTCTCTCTCGAAAATGCCAACCAGGCAATGTTGAATAGCACCTTGTACTTGCACACTCCCTACAACGTCTCATTTTGGTAATAAGATCCATCATATCCTTCTAAGTGTACTGAAAATCCCTCATATGCTCTGAAACCACCAGGTAAGTTTTTCCTCCGAAAGCTCTTCCTGGGTGTAGGGAATGCACCCTCGAAGTCTCCGAAGCCTAGGCTCCATATTTAAACGCCCGAAAGTCCTAAGCCCGTCATAAGTCCCACAGCCTAAGCCAAGCCTTACATCCCAAGCCCTGCTCCCTAAGCCCTTAAACCCTAAAAGCTTCGCTTTCGCAGGTATATCGAGATTTCGGAATGGGTGGCAGCTGCTCGGATGGACGAGGCCCATTGGATACTAAAAAGTGTTGGGCGGAGCTAAGGGCTGAATGCTAGAAATGTGTAAGGGTTTCAGGATTTCAGGGCTTGGGGCTTGTTATTGTACATGTTCTTGCAGTTCAGGTTCAGCTTTAGTTGTTTGGGGCCTTCAGGCTACCTACAACACCAGTGCAAGGAGGCTTCGCGATGATTCATACTCATCCGAGGACCTGAAGCCCACACCCCACTTCTGCTGGGGCATTCCTGGGCATAAATATTGTAGACCCTAATCCCTACATATTCCCCATGAAGCCATAAGAACCTATTTATTATTCAGATCCATGTGTCTTCAGGCCCCAGAAGCACCGCTAAAGGGACCTTTGCGAGAAACATCAGCTGAGTCAACAAGCAAATGTCGCTCTCCAGCCGATGCCAGTGCGAGCAGAACTTATATAGGGTTTCCCCAAATTGGCACAAATTGGGTTAAACTCTAAAGGTGACTATGAAAAAATAGTGTTCAGGGTTTAGGATTCAGACATGATGACGTCTGCAGCGGAGATGGATGATCCTGGTAGGGAGCAAGCCTGCCGCTGAGCTGTTTTGTGCAAGTTGGTCACCGTTATTTCCCCACTCCTTCAAGCCGGAAGAGCCAGAAACCCCAAAGCCTGCATGTACCCGAGAACCTATGTGTAAGGTCAAAACCATAGGCCCCTGGTAGGGGACCTTAAGCCCGGGGTCCCCATATACTAAGTATATGATCCGAGTTTTTTCAGTTCCCCCCCCGGCAAAAGGCAGAAGTAGGAACAGGCACCGGGATCGGGGTTACAACTGTCGTCACTTCTAAAGCCTCAGTGTAGTTACATTTCAGAAGTTCTCACAGTCACAACAAGACAAGACGGTCCTCATCTTATATAAAGCTCCTTAAAACAATGACCCCTGTAAAACATTGTTGGATTCCTTCCGTGAAGCGTTATAAAGGCTCTATAAACTTGCTAAACGCTAAACCCCGTATGGCCCCTCCACGAGCCTACACCGAAATTAAACCACAAGACCCATATCACAGGCCACAGGACCATAGGAGGGGTGGGGGGGCTCATAGTTTTATCCTCACTTAGAGCCTAAAAGATTGCCAACATACCATGGGGGGAGCCCAGAGTAGAAGCAGCGTTAGGCGGGGGGCAGGTGGAATTCTCAACCTTCCAGATGTTCCAAGCCCCAAACCCTGGACTTCTCAAATTCCAATTGCAAACCACCAGCCACACCGCAGAATGGCCGATGACGGTGTTCCATACTTCCAATCTTAGACTGTACCTCAAACCATGGAAGCCCTCAGTTTGAATTAGTTATAACCCTTGAACTCAGATTCACCCCACTGCGTCCTGCACAGGAGCAGACTCCTAAGAGCCGCAGCCAAAGATTGCACCGCTCCGTCAGCAGGTGCCATGGGTAGGATGTAGGGTTTAGGGACCATGGTTTAAGTCTGGGTTTAGGTTTTAGGGCTTAAGGAGCTCAAAGATGAGGGTTGTTGAGGGGCCTTCTGGCAGCAAGGTGTTCATGTTGGTGGGATTTTTAGCTGCTTCTTAGGACTTGAGGCCTTGTTCTTCCTTCTGCACTCTCAGAAAAATCATGGGAAGTCCTCCCTGAAGCTGACATGCCCCCTGAACAAGGGCCCTTTGTAGACTGCTTTCCTCTTGAATGGGATGACCGTGTCCGTTAGAGGGGGCAGGCTGTGATATTGCACGACCTTAATTTCCCCATGCCCATTTGATTCTCTACTATCGGGTAGAAAGGGGGCTCTCAACCTCAAGCCACCAAAGCCCCTAACTGACATTTGCAATCCCTACATCATCCTGACATACTCAGAATTGCTAAGCTTCAGAGGTTAGTGGTTTAGGCTCAAAAGTGCGAAGCCATGAAGCCTTCAACCCTTAAATTGCTTTAAACCTCCAAACCCCCACAGCCCATAGAATTTCGACTTTATCCCTCATCCTGACTCATCCCTAGTAGGCCGCGGGATCCCCAAGGACAATCCCTCACCGTAAGCCCCAAGCTTTGAATCTCAAGGCTCTAGACCTCGCGCACACCCACAGGTGGTAAGGGCTACCACGTCGCACCACTACCCGCTGGTAGACTGTTTGGTGCTTGAAGGGGAGCTCCCTGAAACATTTCCGATATAAGCCTCCATAACAGTCCCTGTCTTCATTCCCGCGCTCCCCAGAAGCACCAGCAAGTAGAGTGCTTCTGCGAGACTTCTACCCTGCCTTCTGGCCTCTTTGCAACATTCGGGGACAGGGCTCCTGTAGAAGCTGCAGAAGCGCTCATGAGAAATGTGCTGAACCTGAGGGGTGGCTGAAAATCGAGAATCCATGCCACATTGCTGACACCTTCCATACCACCACCACCACCGCCGCCGCCACCAGCAGCAGCAGCAGCAGCAGCATCATCTCCATCAGCATCGTCATCGTGGGAATACCTAGAAGATGGCTAAGGACAATCCTTTGCCCAATGCCGCAAGCTTGAGATCCTGTACTCTTAGCCCTACTCCCGCCAACTCTAAACTGAATCCTAAGGCGGAGCCCCTAAATCCGCGACTCAAGACATGGCACCCCCAAACAGAGTCCCACAGACCGTGAGGGCAGCCACGCCGAAGCGCTATGTGCGCCCCTCGTCGGCTCGGTGCCGCGGCTCTATGCAGCCTGCCCTGAGAAGCAGACGGGGGTATTCCCGAGATTGTTGCAGGTCTCTTCCATGTGCTTGACCACTCCGATTGTGTAGGGGCTATGTAGGAAGGAAGATAAGAGGCGAGGGTCATTGGGGTTGCTGCAGAGTTTGTGTTGTCGTCTTCTCAATAGTTGACCAAGGTCCCATCTTATCGACATTTCGGGCCCAGTTTGGGGGATACCAGGGTAAGCCCTAAACATATCAACCGTGAAACCGCAAACCACAGCACCCCCTCCCAAAACCCTAGACCTTAAAACCCTAACTGAAAAACCCAACGGCCTTGAACCTAGCACCCTGAATCCTCAACACATCATTACTTCAACCTTGGAAACCCTAAAACGTATAACCTTGCGCCGCTAAACTCTCGAACCCTCAAGGCCTCAAAGACTCGGCCCTCTAAAGGCAGCCTGGGAAGTCAGCGCTCTGGCCGGGGGAGCGCCAAAAACCGCCGACTAAGGCCGCCAGATTGGTTGGCTTTAAGGTGGTTTGGGGTAGGGGGAAAATGACGGTTTAGGGTTTTTGGGGGATATATAGGGCTTATATAGGGATGATGAAAAATAAAATGGAAATTACTATTTAGGGTTTAGGGGTCCGGGGGTTGTTGTGGAGTTAAGGGCTTCAGGGTTTGGGAGTTGTTAATTTTAAGCAGGTAAGGCTGGGTCTTAGGCTTGGGTCGGGTTTAGGTTCCGGGGGTGTGGTAAGGTTTAGTTCGGGCTTGGGTGTTTAGGGTTTGAGTCCTTGGTGTAGGGTCGAGGGCCTTAGGGGTTTGGGCTTTCATTCCGTGAGGTTCAGGGTTCAGGGTTTGACGTTAATGCCTGCTGGGCTGGGAGTATAGGAGAGTCCAGCGTTTAGGGCGGGGGCGTTGAGCGAAACTGGCGAATTGCTTCCTAAGCACAGCAAGTTGACAAACAGTGATAGAATATGGACCTTCTTCCCAAAACCTACACCGTAAACCCCAAAGCTTACAATCAACCCCAAATCCAGACCCAACCTGCCAATCCAACTCTAAGGAATCACATCCCCTAATAATAATCCCCCCGCACCCCCTAATAATAGATATTCCTTCATATAAAAATATATCTGTAATGGTATTAGATTGTGGATATTACTATTAAGGGGGTGGAAGGTTTGTTGTAACGGGAATGGGATTTCCCGAGCTCCCAAAGTAGGCAAGAAAAGTGCATGGCCAAAACCTTCATATTCACTGAATTATAATGTGTTTTTTTACACGTACCTGTCAAAAACATTATAGTTCACTTACTTTGGAGTAGGCTAAACCCCAAACTCCAAATCCTAAACCCCAAGCACTCAACCGCGGGGGGAGATACAGGCGCCTTTGAAGCATGCACTGGTCGTAGCGCGTCGACCAGACCAGGACTGAGGGTCGGTGGATGGGTTGTTTGAAGCATGCGACTTTCACACGAGCTTGATAGGGGTATACACGGGTCACATGGGGGTTATATGGATGTGACCTGGTGGTTATAGGAGTAATATGGTTTTTCATGTCATTCAGTACTAGAGCTTATGCCGTGGCTCTATACCACGAATTTCCGAGTAGACATTCTGCTGTCTAAACCATTCTTGCAAAGACTCCGACTTTTGAGCTATGGAAGGCTGCGCTGGTCTTGGACGTAGGCTTCAGTTTTTGGAACGCGACCTTTAAGTCAAAAAAGCTGAAGTCCGCAAAGCAGCGCCTGAAATCTTACAAAACTCTTGGAATATGATCCCTATGTATACTCCCTATATACTACTATATTCCCATATTCCCTACTAAGAACCAGTAAGTTCAAACCCGAACTCCACAAGTTGGAACCCAGAGTCGCCTTGCGCTCTTTGAGGTGACTCTGGAGGCTTTCGGAGGCTGCATGAAAGATATGAGCTATAGTCTAAACTCCTTTAAGGGGGTTAATCTAGGGGATTATATAGGACTTGGCCAATAGAAGAACTTTAACCTTTTTGGGCTTCCATTTTGGGTCTCTATAATAAAGTTTAAACTTTTTTGGCCTTGGTTTTTGGGGAAGAGAGTAAAAGATATGCTGGTTGTCATTTATGGGGTTACGGGGGAGGGGGGGGGGCGGACCCCAAAAATATATGACAATCCTCATTATTAGGGACACCAAAAATGTATACTTAATTTTGGAAAGCCCAAAGCCGTAAAGCCTCTATCTCCCCATACAACACCAGATAATCCCATAATTCCCTTTAAAGGTACTCCTGATTTTGGGAAAGGCCCCCCTCCCCCCTATGCGAGGACTCCAAAAATCCGACAATCTGAGCGACCCGGAGTTCTAGCTGTAAAACAATTTGTCAGGGGGATTTAGTAAGTAGGTCAACAACTAGGATAACTAGGGTTACTCTATGGGTTCTAGGGGTTATTAACCTACTTACTAAGTCTCCCTGACCCTCCTAGTAGTTGAGAGTGTTTGTTGCGTTGTAACTACAGGTCCTCGTCCTGGCGTGATTGTCCCCACCAGCACAATTGCCTTTCAACAAGCAACTGCGGCCTCTGGTTCTGCTCCTGTAGTACTCCTTCTATTATCACTTACGTAAGCCCTGCACAGGCCTGAAAGAGACATATGGGTACATGAGGGCATACAGTATACAGGAATAGTGGTGAATCAGATGGACAAGAAACTTGGAACATGATATGGAAAACGAACTCAGTTGTATTCGGGCTCTTAGGATAATAGCCAAAATTTCGTTATGGTCCTAAATACAACGCCTTAAAGTGATGTTGGTAATCATTGGGGCCACTACAATACCTACAATTGCACCAGGCCTCTACAAGAAACCCAGTTTCCGTGTCATTTTCCCTTTGATTCTCCATTGTTCTTACATACCCCCGCTATATCCGCATATGGCCCTATCTATCCCCCTGTAGCCCTGTAATCTGCTAAGAGCCCAGAAGCCGGGGTTCGAGCCTTCCAAACCCCGGCCGCGCATCCTACGGCGGCACTTCGCCTGGGGCCGCAGCGAGAGGGTAATCGGGGTTTCCTTTTTCAAAGGGGTTAAGGGGCCATGGTTTAAGATTTAGGGGGCGTTCCCTTGTAAAAGGGTTATGCGGGCTATATTACAAGGGGTATGTGGGGATGATATGGGGATATTCAGGGTTTCGGGGGATAATCCAGAACCAGATGGGAAAGGAATGATGCATGACACAGAAACTGGAGTTCTACAATGCTTTTTGTGGATGGTTGAAAGTGCATGTTGATTTTACTGTAGTATAACCCAATAAAGATTTTAGATATGCTTTGATTCCTGTAGAGTTTAAGGTTCAGGGGCTTGAGTCAATGCTTATACGTTTGGGAACGTTCCCTCCTGCATCCTGTAGTAGCTGTTTGTTAGTGATTTTAGCGCAGCTCATGGTTAAGGAGGGTAGGGTGCATGGCATTGGGTGTTGGAATTGATCGTAGAGTTTTAGGGTCGGGGGGTCCGCAGTTGAGGCGCCAATCTACTGTCTCTATACAACTCTGAAGCCGTAAGCAGTAAAACAGAAACCCTAAACCCTCCACTACAACCCCAAACCCCTAATTATCCCTGAGCCCCTGAACCCCTAAACTCTAAACTCCCGAGACGTTCTTGGTTCAGGGAGGGACCCGAAGTGAGCCGCAGTAATGGGAATGGTCACAGTGGTATTCTGTTCCATAGAGACATGCTAATCGAATGGTTGATGCTCAGATTTTGCTGGCTGGGCCTGGGCTGCCCAAGCCGTTCCTTCCCATTCTGGGGGCTCGCCTTAATAAGGATTATAGGGTCCCCCTATGTTGGGAAACTACCATGTCAGTCAAGGAGCGAGTATCTTGTGGCCCGCAAGAAGGGTCAGCCAGGATGGAATGCAAAGTAGCAAAACCGCAAAACGGACTTTTTCGAAGTGAGGGCCTTCTATATGCCCCGCGAGACATTTCTTCCACACGACCTCCGAATTTCGTCAGAGCTACTCTGTCAAAGACGGCCAGCACGTATCATTATATGTCTTATGAGGGTTTGCTACAAGCCAGGATGTTTGTTTAAGATGGTTACAGGCTTGCAGCGACATGCTCTTTCGACAGCCTCCCAGGGAGTCTTTCGTGCCTGCAGCAACTCAGCTGCTTGAACACATGGTCCTCCAAGTGTATGGCCGCATGCTGTTAAAACCCCCAACCCCACCTTGCTTCTGAAAACGAATGCAGCCCCAACGCGCCAGCCCAGATTTGCAGTCAAGTTACATAACCAACACGCAAGCAGAATCAAACAGTGACTATTGGAGTATGTGCGGGTGTGGATGCCTTGCGCCAGCTGTTCCTGATGCTGGGGAGCAGGAGCGGGCGGAAAGAGGGAAGGGCGGAGTAGAATCCGAATCCAGGCAAGATTTCTGGGAGTAGAGCTGGTAGTTATACTGCGAAACACGATTGGCCTCTATAATAGCAGGTCTAGGTCTAGGGGAAAATAGACCATTATCCGGTCATAGCTTGGGTTTTCCCCGTGTTCCTGGAAGCTGCTTCCCCCTCAAAAGTGGTAGGGACTGGGCCTGTACGTGTGAGAAGGTCTCCGTGAGTAGTTTCTTACCAGTCCATGATAAGATCTTGAGGCCCCTAAACATTAAAGCAACCGAGAAACCAAACCCAAGGGCATGTTCCCTCCTCGTAGCCACCGTCTTTCCAGCTCATGATCTAGCACTTGACTGGCACCTTCTACGGGTAGGCGGTCTTTTAAGGGTTTAACAGAGGTCCTAATCCAAAGGTGTGGAAAGTCAAAGGCTAGGTATAGGGAAGAACCCAAGTTATCACCAAGTGGTTCCTACATTCTCTTATTACTACCATTATACATAACATTCGTGTTTCGCACTACCTAGCTTGGAGGAAAACACCTGTGGCAGGAGCTGGGCCAACCATATCACGCAGGCGCGTGAATTTTGTTCAACGCAGCAGGGTTATGTATCCATATTGCAAGTACCAGGGCCATAATGGCCATCCCATCCAAGATCTCCAAGTACCGTATACTGATCGAATCGCTACCTATCCCCTAGATCTAGTGGTGCTTGAGGATATCTAAATGAGTATGAAGGAGGACCCGTTGTAGACTAGTTTCATGTTCATATATGCGAAGGGCACTCCCCTGTTCCTTTGGAAGAGCCTTTTCCCTTCCAGGACTAGGAAGCCAACAGGTTCATAGAGATGGGAACCCCAGTTTGTACACTCCCCCAAACTAACATGGAAACCCATATAGCCCCCTTTTAGAAGGACTGTAGTCTTTATAGGGCCACTTTTGGGTTTCCATGTTAGTTTCCGGGAGTGTAAACCCTTAGCTCATTTCTCAAGGCTTTTTCTGCAAGCTCGAAGGCGCTGAAGCTTGCAACCATCAACCAGATAAGAAGTCACTTACAGGTATCTATGATCTTTGCGCATCCCGCTATTGGCGCTAGACAATGACGACCTGTATCGTGTGCTGCAAGCCCTTACACATGATGTTCAAAATTGTGCCTATGAGCATCAGATTGAATTCTAAACCGTCATCGTGCAACCTTGACTTCCAAACCACCGCCCCTGGATCGTCAACTTACTGGTAGTTAATGGAGGAATGACTCTCGGCAGTTGTCCCGACGTCCCCTCTGGTCGTCCATATTCCTATACTTCATATCATTTCATTCCTCTTTTACACACCAAATCCCGAACCAGTCCCCAGCTACCGGTACCCTGCAAGCCGCAATCCCTAGGTATTCCCAGAAAGCTCTAGTTTCCACGTCATTTTCCATGTGATATCCATTCGAACCTTCGCAAGTACGCGCTGGCCCCTAAAACCTTTCAATGGAAGCCCAGTTACTAAGAATTAGCCCTAACTCCAAACTCGCAACCCTAAACTCTAAACCCTAAACCCTATAAACCCTATAAACCCTATAAACCCTAAACTCTAAACCATAAACCATATAAACTCGAAACCCTATAAACTCTAAACCCTAAACCCTAAACCCCCCCCCTCTCCGGCCGTCTACCACTCCTGAGCTGTGAGAAGGCATTGCTCTCCAAGGATGAGCGGGCCGAAGAGTGGGATGGGCAAGATGAAGCTTGGAAGATTTAGGGTTTAGGGTTGAGGGTTAAGAGGGTTTAAGGTTTTAAGGTTGAGGGTTTATAGGGTTTAGGGTTGACAGGGTCTATAGGGTTTAAGCTTTGTAGGGTTTAGGGTTCAGGGTTGTTGTTAAGGAGCTACACAAATTTGAGTTCCCACAAGGAGGGAACCATAGTATCTACTGTATCCGTATCGTTTTGACCTGGCTTATTTTCCCGAAGAGCAGCCCAGTTTTCGAAGTTGAGGCTAGGGCCTGGGATTGAGGGTTCAGGGTTTGGACTATAAAGTCTATGACCCCCACGCACAGGAGTACGCACCAACAATTCCCAAAAGTTTGATCCTCACTAGCCCCCAAACCTCTGAACTCCAAGCCCACGGCCTCAGCCCTGCTGTCTTACGATTGCACCCCGCATGCAACTCCACTTACCCACAGCTTCGTAGTCCTAAGTACTCAAGATAAGAGAGTTTCCGTAAGTAGGTGGACCCCAATATGCCTAATCGTGGGTGCTCCCGAGAAGGGGGCCCTAACCTTTGGAAACCCTCATATCGCCAGCTAACTTGGCGCAGCAGGGATTCCATCTGAGTTCCACTTAAAGGCAGGCCTCTGTGGTAGCTTCCCCGACTCTACGTCCCTGTGCTTTGGGCAGACCCACGTACATATCCGTGATTCCCACAGCCCCCTACTGAAGCCTCCATAGCATTTTTACAATTAAGCGCATGATACAGTTAGAGGGGGGGCCTGTTAAACACCAATATTATGGTACCAGATTCCTTGTAAAACAGTGGTAGGGTACCGGACTTCAAATGACATGCGTAAATCAGAGCCTACGCTACTACATTACTCAGTAACCCCTACATGAATTCATCTGCCTTTCTATCATTCATTTTCTTTTGCGTTTGACTTTATGGTTGCATCATACACACACAAATATATATATACATATATACACATCTCTATAGTGTCCAGCCCTGGTTTGGATGATATCCCTAAGTCCTACATACACCCGAAAACCCACCCTACACCCTATCTAACCCTAACCTCTTAACCCTAGACCCTAAACCCTAGACCCTATCTTCCAGTACTTTTTGGGGGAGCTAAGGAGCTAGGGATAGTCCATATCAGTATAATAAGGGGAGCTAAAGAGCCCAGGAATTCCCCCTGAAGCTAAGGAAGACGACAAGCAGGAGGAAGGGGAATCTGAGGCTCCGCAGGGTGGGTTTGACTTGCAATGTATAGAGATTATGCAGGGTCCCTCTAAAGGGCTGTAGGGATTTAGAGTTTAGGGTTTAGGGGGCTGTAAGGGATTTATGGGGGGTATTCGGGGATATATAATATAGGGTGTAGAGTAGGGTATGGGGGGCTTGGTTGTGACAACTATGGTCCCTCCTAGATAGGACGGCCCCTGCTATTTGGGGTACGCGGAAAGGGGGCTAAATTTCAGAGTTTGTGTTTTTGAGTTTGAGTCAAGTCGAGTGTTCCACACAATCATATTTCTCAGAAATGTCCACCTGAGATCCCCAAAGCCTGCAATTCCTGAAATACTCAAATCTTACTCAAGCCACCCTTGGGAAGAAGAGGCCTTTACTTTGAGCCTCATCCTCCCATCATATCCTGGTTTGCTGTTAACGAACTGTTATAAGGAAACCCAATTATTTGCTATGTACCCATATTGCGGTAACTTAATTTAAGGTCCTTAACGGCAACCTAGTAACCTGAACTCATAATCCCAAGCGACCCATTCAACGTACACAGTGGGTTTCGCGTTTTCGCTAAAGCTCACATCCAAAGCCTCGTGCCGCTGTTTCAACCGCCTACAAAAAAAAAGACTACTAGTCAAGGATTGCCGCCTTCCAGTGCAAGATAACACCAAAGGAGCCAATTAAGCATGTTGATGGTTCGGGTCTTCGGAGACTACTGCAATACCTCACTGTGTGGGTTTAGGGGCCTAGGGTCCATTGTGCTCCCTACAGCTCCGTGTAGCTCACCGCTGAGCATGCCTAGACTGTCACAACTTTCCTTGCAGGTGGCACCCGTGGCCACGCGGCAGGACCTTTTGTTGAAATATGAGAGCTTCACCAAGACCATCCTTGTATAGCCCTGGTGAGGGAGCTTTCATGAGCTTTCTAAGCACCTCATGTTTCCTGGCTGTCACTCAGTCCCGTAAGGTCAGTCCATTTTCAAATTGTGGGATACCCATATGGGGTTTCCCAAAATTGGGGATACCTTAGTGGAGGTCCCTGTAATAAGGATTCTAGTATTTTGGGGTCTCTATTGGGGTCTCCTATTTTGGGAAAGCACCATTCACACCTTAAATCCTAAACCCTGAACCCTAGACCCTAAATCCTAGACCCTAAATCCTTAAACCCTAACTCCTAAAACCTAAACCCTAGACCCTAAATCCTTAAACCCTAACTCCTAAACCCTAAACCCTAGACCCTAAATAACAATATCTTACCTAAAAAGTTAAGAATCGTTTCCTTTGAAAGGGTCTCAGGTTGGATCATGGCCGGAGCCCCAAACCTTACGAAACTGTTCTTGGATGGTTATGGTAGGCGCTACAGGGCCCCTACCTTGTGAACCCTAAATCCTAAACCCTAAACCTTAAGCCCTAAATCCTAAGCCCCTAAACCTTAAATCGTAAACCCTAAACCTTAAATCCTAAACCCTAAACCACAAGTCCTAAACTCTAATTCCTACAACCCTAAACCGTCAGACCCATCCAAAGTCCGAAGCCGCAACAGCTGCTCCTTGTAGCACTTCTTGAAGGCATCACTTGGTGGTTCTCAAAATAATGAAGCCCTTCTTTGGCTATAGATTCTAGTTATTGCACCTAAGATTCAGGGGTACCAAAAATGGCCCATCATGTCAGGAACTATCCACTTTTGTTGGGGGGCGGAAAGGTCATGGTTTCCCCTACGCTACTGCCCTCTACACTACCCCGATAGGTTTCCCTTGATTTGCCTTTAGCCCTAAGTATCCCTAACTAGCCCCACCTAAGGGAGTTCGATCTTGGGCTCGCCTAAATCAGCCTTTAAGGGAGGGGACCTTACATAAACCTTACATGACCTACCCACTTTGGGGCGAAGGTAATGAGTAGCTACCTTGGGTTGAGAGTTTAGAGATAGGCTTCTTAGTGGAGTAGCGTGATGATCCGCTACTGAGGCTTACTAACAGCAATGCCCCTGCGCACTGGGCCTGCGCTCCATACTTCCCCAGACACTCCTGACGAATGGGATTTCGGGTTTAGGTCTTAGGGTTTGGATTTAGGGTTTAGGGTAGACTTGGGTCCATACATGCTCAGCCCTGAAAGGAGTCATCAGATGATCCTCCCACGACACAGAAGCGGAGAGCTCGTTTCAAGTCTGTGGCGCTCTGGCGGCTGGTTTTGCGGGTGTCAGGGGTTGGGTTCTGCGGCAAGGTGTTTAGGGCTTGAGGCTGCGGAATGTAGGAGTTTGAGTTTAGAGGATATAATCGGAATGCGGGAAAAGGGGGGGGTCGGTCCTTGGGGCGTGGGACGCCAAGCAGTCCAGTCATGATATACTTATGTATATATACGCATATACACATATATATATATATACACACGGAACCGGGAAGAATGATTCAAGTTGCTTTTGCCCGCCTTTTCCTCACACAGCCCATGCTTTCTTCAAGAACCTCGCTGATGACAAAAGTGGGTTCCCTCTGATTTTCAGATAGACCTTTAGGACCAACCTTGGTAGAAAGCTACTGTCTTACAGCAGTCATCAGGATGCATTGTATTGTTTCTTGGTGTAGAAGCTTAAGGTCTAGTATTTAGGTTCTTCTGTCCGTATAAACAACCTACGTTTATGGCATTGTACAGTGTGTACCGTCTATTCTGGGACACTGCATGATGCACTTATCTCGCAATATTCAGTACAGGTTTTCGCTGGAGGGACCCTACAAAAGGATCACGCGGATGCAGCAAGAGGATCGGCGATCGTAAGTCACAAAGGGTTGGGACGTATCCATCTAAGTTAGGTAGCCACCCCACTCTGTAATAGTGGTAAAACGGGAAGATACGAGGACCCTAACCTAATATAATGACCATTACCACTTACAGAAACAACTTACTGGGTGGGGGCCGCACACCTAACTTTAATCCTAAACCCTAATCCCTAAACCCTGAACCCCAAAACCCTGAAACCCTACACCCTAAACACCTAACTTTAACCCTAAACCCTAATCCCTAAACCTAAACCCTGAGCCCTTAAACCTTGGAGGCTCCTAGTCCATGCCCTGCCTGAGGTGAGGAAGATTAGCCAGGTGAGGGGCCTCAAGAAGGCCATCTTATTGGTTATGATGGGTTATATGGGGGTTATATTAGCTATAGTCTAAACTCCTTAAAGGGGGGTCTATATAGGGGATTATATAGGGGAGTAGTATAGGGCTTTTAAGGGGATACTGGGAGTTTAGACAGTGGCTCATATTATGGGTTATAGGGATCATATAGTGACTATATAAGGATTATGTGGAATATATTGGGGTTATAAAGGGATAATGGAAAAGAACATGGAAACTACTATAATGGGTTATATAGGGGTTATAGATGGGTTATATTGGGGTTATAGAAGGATATTGGACAAGAAAATGGAAGCTACTGTTTAGGGTTTAGGGTTTACAGCTGCTTGACTCCACAACAGGTCTCTATTCGCGGCTATGGAACGCTAAGTATGAGCTTACGCACGTGGAACCATTTTCCCTT
>CAJNIZ010047184.1:4623-16291 GCA_905231905.1 Symbiodinium pilosum | reverse complement strand
AGGGCTTAGGGTTTAGGGTCTATAGTCTAAACTCCTTAAACGGAGCTATATAGAGGAGCTTTATAGGGGTTATTAAGGGGGATACTAGGATTTTAAACTATAACTCAAATGCCCCGCTCGACTGCCCAAAGCCCTTACATCCCTCTGCCTTAGCCAAAATCAGCAACCCTCAGCGAATATGCTGTAAAAACTTACCATCCATGCGCTGTCGCTGTGACCCTGTACTACTACCTGCACTTACTCCTCCACTACCCCAAAGACAGACAAAAGTTAAACAGTGCCACCCCGAACCGTTGACTCTAAACCCCTAAGCCCTAAGCCTAAAACCAAAACCCCTCAACCCTAAACTCTGCCCTCCAAGCCGCCTCAACCCTTAGAGTCCCCCTCAGGTAGATAGAATATGTGGTATATCTTGGGTACTGCCCCCACCCAGAAATAGTCTATATTAGGGGTCCAATGAAGAGCTATATATAACCATATTATATATACATATATATTATCCAACTGTTAGTGAGGGGGGCAGTACCCAAGGTATATGGGGATCTTCTTACAATACACCCAAAGCCAGATTCTATCTACTTAAGGGGGGACTATAAACCCTAAAAACCCTAAACCCTAAACCCTGAACCCTAAACCCTAAACCCTGAACCCTAAACCCTAAACCCTAACCGAAGCCCCGTCAACCTTAGACCCTGGACTCCCAGCCGCCTCGCGGCCGTTGTTGCCACAGCGGGCCGTCGACGTGCTGCGGATGCCCATCTGGACCTGCACCGCTAGGGTTTAGGGTTTAGGGTTGTGAAGGGGGATTTCAGAAGGTAAGGGGGTGCGTGGATTGAGGGTGTGGGGTCTAGATTAGGCGGACCCCCCCACCATAAGGGAGAATAGTCACTATCTTAGGGTCCTCTTATACTCCAATTCTACCCCTAAACCCTAAACCTAAACCCCAAATAAGGCTCCTATTATATTCCTATTATACCACTATTACAGGGTGGGGGGGTCCACCTACGGTATGGAGGGTGTGGGGGGGAAGAAGCTTGTTGACTCTGGACGTAGTCTTTGCCTGACTACGAATCAAGCTGCTCCGGTGGGTTTAGGGCTTAGGGTTTAGGGTTCAGGGTTTAGGGTTTAGGGTTTAGGGCAGGCTTTCAAACAAACACGGAATCGCAGCCGGTGCACTGGGTTCGGCCTGCTCAGTAATAGTGGTATAATAGCAATAAATAGGGAGCCTCACTTAACTAAAATTATCCCTGGTGGTCACTACTAGTGGGTGGGGACCCAACCTAGCCTGTCCTCCACTGACTGGTAAAAAAGAAGCTAGGGGAGACAACCTACCCAGACCCCCTAAAGGATCCAAGAAATGGAACCTCCTAATAATCCCCTAGTTTCCCCAATGTAGTAATTCGTTCATGTTGGGGGGTTCCATTTTTTGGATATTTTAGGGGGTCTGGGCACCTCTGAGCTACCAGCCTTGGCCGGTAAAGGAGCGCAGACGGAGTGCCATGTGTTGTTTAGGATTTAGAGTTTAGAGTTTAGGGATTTTTTGCTTTGCGCCGCTTTTGAGTTTAGGGTTTAGGGTTTGGGGTTTGGGGTTTAGGGCTTAGAGTTTGAGGTTTAGGGCTTAGGGTTTGGGATTTGCAGAAGCCCTGCATGATTTTCCACTCGATTCACCATTATAGGGTCAGTGTCTTTATAGATACCCCAATATCCATATATCCGTATATGCATATACATATATATACATGAGTTATAATCTAAACTCCTAGTATCCCCCTCAAGAACCCCTAAAGCACTCCCCTATTTAATCCCCTGCATAATCCCCTCTAAGGAGTTTAGACTACAGCTCATCTGTACATATACAACCTCCGAGAGACCCCAAGGAAAGGGGGAGGTCACCCTACGTATTGCCTGGCCTTGTTCCGAACTTTGCTCATGTCCAAGGCCGCCAGCTTTGAGTTGGGCTCATGCCTACCAACAGGCTCTCGGGGTCAGGAATTTCTGGGTTTAGGGCTTAGGCAGCTGATAAACTCTTGAGGTCAGGGTTTCTGGGTTAAGGGCTTTGGATGTAAGATTAATCGACCTGTAATGCATTGGAATTCTGGATTGCGGAGGCATGTTGTGGAAACATGTAAAACTCGACTTTGTGGAATAATTGCCCGGTAAAAATGCTTTCAGATCTTGAGGCTTCAACCTTAAGCTCTGGGTTAGGGTTTAGGGTTTAGGGTTTTGGGTTTAGGGTTTAGGCTTTAGGGTTTAGGGCCATGCACAAAAGCTCCGGGCTTAGGGTAAGGCTGAGCTTCAGGATTCGCTTTGGTGGAAGGTTCTGGTTCGACGTTTCGGGCTGTTGGCTTGGAGTTTAGGTCATGGGGTAATTAAGGTACGTTGCCGCGGCATCTTGCCACGTAATAGAGCATTGAATATGCTATGCCGTTCCTGCAGCTTCTGACAGCCTCTGTAAGCCCGTAGGTTGCACGAATCAACGTTTTAGGCGAAATTTCCTGTTTGACACGTGAATTTCACGAAGACCAGGTCGCAAACTAACTCCAGAACGTTTTTTTTGACATGGCCCACCAGCTGCTTCTTGACAACATAACGCTTTTTCTTAAGTAGGCTCGCGCGCGGGCTCTTGCAGGCAGCTGGCTTTGTGGTCGTGTGCACGGTGTGGTTCGGGGTTCAAAGGCTTGAAGGCTTGAGCGGTAGATCGCTCAGGGATTCCAGGGATTCAAAGATTTTAGGCACAGCTCGGTGTTTTCGAAGACCTCAAGGATCCAGACCCCAGCCGAGCGGCTTTTCATGTGGCTGGAGGGCTCAAATACTATCACAGCAAGCAAAACTCGAAACATACGCCAAGAATCCGACAAAATCCTTCCTAAAGCCCGGAAACCTCTCTGAACATTGTCCTTCTGGGCGCCCCTGCACTGCCCGCAGCTTCTGACGCATCAGGCGCGCCCCAAAGGCACGACGCTGACGCCGGGCACCCTTCGAGAGCCCAGAGATGTTAATCCCCTCCCAAAGGGAATATCTATTATTAGGTGGGTGTGGATTTTATATTAGGCGGAGGAGATTAGTTGCTATTGCAGCTATGACTTGACCCTCAGCAAGTGTTTCTGCCACAATTGGGCTTCAGAAATATCACAGGTCGGCCTGCGCAGCTAAAAGATCAAAAAACCATAAGGTAACAGCCTAAGTAGCTAGAGCAGGGTTTCAGTGTATATGATACTGTGATTATGAAAGAGTCAAGGGTCATTGTTGCGGAATAACATTGGAAAGTCTTGAGGCTTCTACAATATGCACTGGAGGTCATCCTCTTGCCACACAGAACCCCAGAACAGCAAACGCATCCCACACACAGCCCTCCTGTGACAAAGTGCCCGCAAGACGGTACAAAAATACTTTCCTGACACGAGGTATGAATCCCTTGAGCGAACCAACCTCCAGCTAAAGAAAGAACAGCCCTCAAACAAAACTAGAAGCCCTTGTGGTCCTGCCATATACCTCGACTGCTCCTGGTACAGTAGAGCCTTTTTTCTTACTGAAAAAACTTTCGGCCCTAGTCCCCAGTCCCTAACCCGATACACTAAGCCCTCAAATCTAAGCCCCATCCAAACCCTGCGCGGAAAACCTTATTGTGTAAACGGTGTATCATATAGACCCGCAGTTTCCATATGATTGCGCATTCAACCTCACTTTTCCCAATTAAAGTGGAATCCCTGTCGTTACCAATGCCTGCACCCTAAACACTAAATCCTAAACTCCCATGTCGACCTAGCATCCACATAATTTTCCATAGTTCTCTTTATCTGCGCCTATATGTCTATTTGAGGTTTAGGCCAAGGGCTTTATATCCTGTATAAATACAGTATATAGGTGAGCCTTTGCCAGCTCCTCTTTTTGTACCAAGGCATTGTTTTTGTTTAGATACTGCTGATATAACAAAATGCTGCATGACTCTACACACCTCAACCCTGGGAAACATGGTAGTCTACTGTACTTAGGACCACGTGCGTGTCCATCACCAGCATCTGACCCTAGGCCCCTAAACCCTCAGCCCCAAACCCTCAACCCTCAACGCTAGACCCTCAACCCTAGACCCTCAACCCTAAGTCCTCAAAACCCTAAACCCTATAGACCCCATAATGCAGTAGTTTCCATTTTCTTTTCCATTATCCCCTGTATGGTAGTTTCCCAAAATAAAAGCACCCCAATATAGACCCCAAAATACTATACTCCTTATTATGGGGATCCCAAACAGGTACCCCTAATTTTGGGAAACCCCCAATTCTTCAACCCTAAACCCTAAACCCTAAACCCTATATAACCCTCAACCGTAGGAATCCGTAAGCCGCCATGCGCCTGCTCCGCACTTCGCCTGCGCTGACCAGAGCTTGGAGCTGTCATCGAGGCCCTAAGACAAGTTGTAGGGTGGATTGGGTTTTGGGGTTTAGGGTTTAGGGTTTAGGGTTTAGAGTTTGGGGCTTTGGATGTAGGATTTTGTGTAGGGTTTAAGGGTTTGAGGTTTAGGGCTTAGGGTTGAAGAGTTTAGGTGCAGGGTTTGGGGCTTAAGGCTTGGCAATTGAAGTTGGTAGTTATCCAGGTTCGGGGTTTCGTTCATCCTGAGACAAAAAATGTACGCTCTCCGGTTGAGCCAGGCGTTCTGAACCCCAAGCCTCCCTCCTGAAACCTCAAAAAATTGCGAAACCCTCCTTGTTGGCCGCGACCTTGCAAGAAGAAATGACCCAAAGGGTTACAACAAAAAAACAGATCTGAAACCCCAAACTCCTCAGCCCTGCAGGCAACCCAACAAGAAAACGCCTTCGCTTGAAAACTTGTCCCCTATAACCCCTATATAAACCATATATAATCCCTACAATTCCTACAGTCTCCATTTTCTTTTCCATTATCCCCTATATAACCCCTATAATTATGGCAAATTTCAACTCGTCAGCCCTACACTTGTAAAACAATGCGATATCCTCCCTGCCCCCCCTAAGGCATGAGCCCTCAGCTCTAAAACTCTACATGATTCCGTACTTCTCTCATCGCCCTAAACCCTAAACCCTAAACTCTAAATCCTAAACCCTAAACCCTAAACCCTATACCCTAAAACCTAAACCCTAAACCCTATACCCTAAACCCTATACCTTAAATCTTAAACCCTAAATCCTAATCAGACCAGGCACAAACCCATGGAGGCCGTTGCAAAGGCCGCCTGTGCCAAGCCCTGCGCCTGCAAGGGCTCAACCTCGATGCTGCATCAATGGTTTAGGGTATTAACAATAAGGGTTTAGGGTTTAGGGTTTAAGATTTGAGTTTAGGATTTAAGGGTTAAGTGTCAGGGTTTAGGATTTGAGTTTAGGATTTAGGGCTTACGTTTTAGGGTTCGAGTTAAGGGGGATTATCCCAATGTCGGAGAATCAAAAGGAAAACGATTCTGCAGCGGTTCGTAAGGATGAGGGTTTCCAAAAATTAGGGATCCCGTTTTTTCTAAGGGGTCCCCAGAATCCGGGTTATAGTATTTAAGGTCTATATTGGTTCCCCCTTAGTTTAGGGCCGTTGGGTTGGGGCTTCGGGCTGAGGGTTTATGCTCCAGGGTAGTTTGATGGTAGGTGCCCTAAGAACTAGAGACTACAAATCAAGATCCGCAAGATTTGAAAAGACTTCTGAGCATGAGGTTCTGGGGTATGGAGACAATTCTGTTTCTCATTCAAGCCCCAGTGCGCAAGGCGCAAGGAATTCCATGCACGGGTGCGGTGTTGAACAATCGACAAGGCTGTGACAAGACCTGGTAAAAAAATGAAAATACAATAAACTAACAACGATTGTATATCGGTTCCTGTTGACTATTCCAAACGGGCAGACCTGGGCCACACTTGCGGCCCAACTGTAACAATCCATATCTGACGAATGAAGATCCTGCAGGTTGCGGAACCACACTTGCCATCAAATCCAAGCACCATAAGCCTTTCCTGCACACAGTGCTTTGTACTCCCTCTTCGAGGAAACTCCCAACTTCTGGAAAAGCCTAAATGCTATGCCTGAATCTCCGCCTATAATCCCTATAAAACCCACTATAGTAGTTTCCATGTTCTGTTCCATTATCCCAATATAACCCCAACATAAACCCTAAAACCCCTGAAAACCCATTATAGTAGCTTCCATAGTATGGCCAACAGGGGTCTTGGCCGGTACAGCCGGGACAGTCAGTGGCGGCTCCAATGAGATCAAAGGCCCGGAACCAGCCTCTTTGGAACGTTGACACTTGGGAGTCTCTCAAAAAAGGAGGATACTTGGGGATCTTAGAGGATAACGGCGGTCCCTATTACGGATTCCATAAAGGTCATTTTGAAAAAACTTTGCTTTGGGGTTTAGATGGGTTTCGGGCCTTGGCGCTTGTTTTTTTCAGGTTTGGGGGTTTAGGACTTAGGATTCAGGCGTCTAGGGTGTAGGATTTCGGGCTTCCGGTCTGGGAACTTTGCCAGGTCACTTAGTGGTTCTGTACGTAGATTTTTGGGCCTGCCTGGTGTCTCAGGCTATGAGCAAGACCTCCAGAAGCCCTAGCCTGAAACTGCATCGCCCAGCACATTTTTGCATCAACCCGAAACCCTGAACCCTAAACCCTACACTGCCTAAACCCTGAACCCTGAACCCTGGACCTTCCAACCTATACCCTATGTGGGTAGAAACGGTAGTTTCCAAAATAAGGGGACCCCAATATAGACCCCAAGATACGATGGTCCTTATTATGGGGACCCCCAAAAGGGTACCCATAATTTTGGGAAACACCCAAACCTGTCTGTTCCCGGGGCTGCGGCTGGTGCGACTGTTTTCTCGCAAGACCTTGGGTTGCGTTCAAGGCTCAGGGTCCCTAAACCCCAATCTCTCAAAGTTGAGGAGTTGGGAATCCGAAAATATGATTTAGGGTTAAGGGTTTACGGTTTAGGGTTTAGAGTTTAGGATTTAGGGTTAAGGGTTTAGGGTTTAGGGTTAAGGGTTTTTTAACCCTTCGGACTTTTTAGGGTTAAGGGTTTAGGGTTTAGAGTTTAGGGTTTAGGGTTTAGGGTTTAGGAGCTACTGGCTGTGGGCTTAGGCATGCGCAAACAGACCCAAAAGGGCCCTTGCAGATCACAGAAAAAGTGCAAGGCAGGGGCCCATATGGTAGTTTCCGAAAATGGCGGACCCCAATCAACCCCAATATGCTATACGCAAGACCCCGAATGTAGGGAAACTCCCATATTGAACCAAGTTACTTGCTTTCCGACTAGAGCTGTGAACAGTTCCCCATATTAATAAGTCTTGCCAACCCAACCGCCACAAAGTTTGAACCCTATGACAAGCATGTGATAGTTACAGGGTCAGTATTATAGGGATTGGAATAACAAAATCCCTTCATTTCAGGAGCAGGTTCCGGATTTGGATTTTCCTAACAGTACAGAGCTGAGGTCTTGAGCCAAGGGTTAGAATAAGAGGACATTCATCCGTAAAACGAACCACGAAAGCTTGGTGCTGCCCATAGCTACAGTCAATATGCCTTGTATCAACCCTATACATCCCCTACACAACAAGAAAGAACACTGCCATTTCAAAGAAAGCATGTGTGGGTTTCAAGTCTCTTTGGGAGGGGTCGTTCCATCAACCTGACCCAACCTTCGCGAGGAAAATTGAAACCCTAAAAACCTGAACTCTCAATTGCTAAAGACCTGAAACCGAAAGACCTCCAAACCCTGAACCCTACAATCCTACACCCTGACAACCCTGAGCCCTTGAGTCATAAAACCCCTCCAAAATCCCCTCCTGAAATTCGGAGCAACGTCGAATCGTGAAACCAACCTCCGACCCAACCACAAATCGCTCAAAGTCCCAGGGTTGATCGACAAAATCCTGCATGACCCTAAGCATTCTGTAGTATATTAGGGTTATATAAGGGATAGTGGAAAAGAGGATGGAAATGGCTGCGGTACCACGCTGCCTAGTACCATAATGCCTCTTGCTTATGCGGTTTAGGGTTTAGAGGGACAATGCAAGAGAAAATGAAACCGATTGTAGTATACTGGGCCTGCTTTGGGATCATGGAAAAGAAAGTGCAAACTACAAAAGCACCATGGTACCTCCTGCTTATGACAGAAGAGTGGCATGTAGGATTTTGCCCATGAGAGGGAAGTCCAAGTTAGACATACCTTGTAAGCGATACTCCCTTGTGGCTTGAACCTGAACATCTTGGCCCATACTACGGTCAAATTCTGATGCAAAAGAAAGCCTTTTGTCTGTCCCCTCTCTTTCCTAGGATTGCAGTACAGATCACTTGGTGAAAAGCCTGCTGGAAGGGCAGCGAAATTCGGTTTGGTTCCAACCGTTTGCTGCTGGGACTCAAACGGGGCTTCCCCACAATCATGTGTTCTTCGCACGATGGCTCTAGCGTAGCGTCTTTTTATGGAAGTTTTCTCAAAGCTGGTCATTAAGCGAAAAAGAACAGTTGTCAAGATTGAGGACCCTCTAAACCCCTCGAAGTATGTGGAATCCAAAGGAGTCTACGCAGGCGGCTGTTGGAAACTAAGCAGGGAGCATTCGCGAGAAGCCCACACATTACGTAGGGCGGTTGCAAGCCACTGTATGGGGTTGAACAGAGGAAAAAGGTAGAAAAAGGTATATATTCCACGTGTCTAGAGCGCGCGACCCTCAACCCGGAAACCCTACTAAACCCTTCCTGACCCCTCAACCATAGAACGCTAAACCCAGACCCTCGAAGCTGCAAAAAAAAAAAAAAACTACTTCGATGACTTAGGCTTTAGAGTTCCTGTCATCCTTAGCTTGGAAACCGATAGAAAGATGTTTTCAACCAAGAGAAATTGATCTTACTCTACACGGGGCACTCCAATATTCCAATCTGAAATGCTACACAATAGGTACTCAGCTCACTGATGCTCTCCAGCTTACCCTTGTGGGGCAGAATGTCCAATCTTTATTCTGTCGTTGGCATGGACCTTTGCCATAGCTGTTGTAGTAATTTGCAGCTTGTCTTGTGCATGTCCATCATCGTTATCACTCCTCTTCTCACTTCATGATACGCGAGTTTCTTGAAATGAAAGTCCCACATGAACCCCTTACTTTGGCTCAACTTGCATGAGAAAACCCTATCTCCGCTTTGCAAGAAACCCCCGCTGGATGCCATTCCAAACAATGGCTGACAGCGGCCTCATGCAAAGGCTCTGCAGCAAGGTCTTGAGTTGCGATCCACAAAATCTTCCAGAAATGAAACGATCCTGACTTATCCCCATCTACAGCCTCCTTGGAAGGATCATCGTTTTTTGTGTGGTTTGGGAGGTCCCCACAATAAGGATAAGAGTAGATTGGGTTCTATATTGAAGTCCCCTTATGTTGGGAAACTGCCATATTATAAGCTTTGCCTCTGTTCTGCTTTCCCGACGGCAGCAGTCAACCACACTCTGTTGAGCAGGGACTTGGAAAAATTATGTGATAAATTCACCCCTCTGTCTGCAGAAGCAGGCTCGATGTACCAGCGAGCAGCACCGCGCAGAAAATCTTTGCTGCAGAGACGCCCGACAGCAGCCTCAGCGGAAAAGACCATGTTCTCCCCGCACCCGGACGATGCCGTGCGCGTTCGGGTTCTCTGCAGCTTGGCTAGGTACATCCTGAACGGATGTACGTCTCGTGCGTAGAAGCAAGACTCGAGCCCTGAAAGCAAGGGAAGTCAGAGCCTCAAGAACTCTCCATTGCCTCCTCGCACACACTTCGAATCAGACAGTCGTCATCGAGCGGCACAAGAACCTCAACTCCATCCTGCAAGCGCACCTTATATGCATTGTGTTCATCCCAATGATGCGAAACCACACCCTTGCGCCACTCTGTGTGGTGGCTATGTCCATGAGAGTGGCCATGCGAGCGGCCAGACTCGCTGTACTCCCCGTCATCATCCAAACAGACCACCTCATCATGCAGGACTTGCACCTGCGCTCCAATCCAGAAACGTAGAGGGCTCACCAGGCAGCTCTTGAAAGCTTCTGTCAATTCCTCGCGACGGGCTTGCATGCCTCGACCAATGAAGATCATTCTGTTCTCACGCGGGCTTCCTTCCTCCCAGGCCCCTGAGAAACCTGTTGTCCTCACCATGTGTACACACTGCACCACGTACTTAGAGCTGCTGCCAGCAATTTCCAGGACACCTTTGATGCGCAGGAAATCTTTGGCAGTCTCCTCCTGCCCAAGGTATTTGTCCAACAGCGCCTGCAAGGCAAAAAGGTTTAACGCACCTGTACAGCGGACGCCTACGTTGGACACTGATCGGTCCATCTTGGGCTGGTAGAACTTGACAAAATCCTCTTCATCCATGTACTGCTCTTCAAGCACTCGGCCTAGGCTGAAGATTGCAACGTTGAAAAGCTTTGCCAAGCTCACGCGGGACTGCATGCACCGCAGGATAGGAGAGGAAGGGTTTATCTCGCGTATCCGACGCTGCACCTCATTCACATGAGCCTCATCCACTAGGTCCGTCTTGTTCAGAAGGACCATGCTGGAGAAAGCTATCTGCGCTGCCGCCGTGCCTTTGTTCTGCGGATCACTCTGACTCTCATTCAGCTGTCTCAGCGCATTCTTGGAGTCCACCAATGCCACCACGTTGTCAACGTAGTAGTAGTCACAGACTTCGTCTACCATGAAGAAGGACTGGACAACAGGAGCTGGATCTGCCATGCCAGTGAGCTCTATGATCACTCCATCCAATAGGCACAAACCACTCCGGTACCTGTCTGCAATGGCAGCCAGGGCCTTCACAAGATCTGCGCGGATGTTGCAACAAACACATCCATTGTCCAACACGACCACCTCCTCCGGGCCCATGTCGCGGACACGGTCCTCCAGCAAGGCATCATCCACACTCACTTCCCCAACCTCGTTCTCAATCACTGCCAGCTTCTTGTCGCGCTGCTCATGGAGGATGTAGTTGAGGAGGGTTGTCTTGCCAGCACCAAGATAACCTCTGGGGCTCCGGGGCTATCTAGGGATCCCGCAACTGGCGATCCAAGCAGAAACACACGCGAATATGTCCCAAGAACTGTCATTCCCCACTCTGCAAAATTAACTCCTTGCGATAAGGACCCCATCAAGACTAGCCCTTAGACCGAGACACCCAAAATTCTCAGCCCTAAACACTAACCGTAAGCTCTTCTCGTGTCGGGACACCCGTGAGGATGACGACTGGAAGCTTCCTCTCCCCCCAGCTGTTGTACACCTGTGGGGGGGTCGCGTTTAGGATTGGGATTCCTGCGGCAAGCACTATGCGAAACAAGCCCTTGACATCCCAACCCCATGAACCCTGAACTCATGGTCAACCACAGGGAGGTAGGGAAAGAATATGGAAAATCGAGCGATGATGATGAGATATGTGGGGGTTCCGCAGTCTACCTACCTCAAAATTAAGATGCAGAAAGTTTATACCTCAATATATACCCTATTATAACCCTAATATATACTCTTTTATAGTAGTTTCCATTTTCTTTTCCATTATCCTAATATATACCCCAATATATACCCTATTATAACCCTAATATATACTCTATTATAGTAGTTTCCATTTTCTTTTCCATTATCCCATAGTAGTTTCCATTTTCTTTTCCATTATCCCAATATAACCCAATATTATATGAGATATTTCGACCTT
>CAJNIZ010047183.1:8630-30339 GCA_905231905.1 Symbiodinium pilosum | reverse complement strand
TCAGGGCTTAGGGTTTGGGTTTTAAAGAGGGACAAGAGTAACTTGGGAGTAAATTTGAAGGGGGGGTTCTAATTGCTGGAAACTCCCCCCAAAGAGAAAAAGCAAATTTCACGGCCCGGCAGCGTATCACCTCCTGACGGGAAAGGTTTGAAAGGATGCTTTAAAACCACCTAGAACTTCAAGTTTCTATTCTTGGGCCTTTTGCAGACACCATAAGCACTGCGCCACACGAGCGTCAAAAACAAGTCCTAACAGAGAAACAGCCAGCATCAATTTTGCTGAGCCCCAATCCGCCTTAAGCCATACCCCCTCTTAAGCCTTAGCCCTTACCCAAGCAGAACCGTCAAGCACCCGCCCCGCCTGCCGTACTCTGCACACGCCTACGCTGCTATGGGCTTCGCCAGCTTCAAAATGTGCCGTCCTCAGCAAGATCTACTTAATGCTTACTGGGAGGGGAGGTAAATAGTCGACCCTAACTTATCCCCGGGCAGTCCCCAACCCCGTCCCTGCTTCCTTACTCAGCAGTGGGAGAGAAATTTTCATTAGGAGGTTTATGGTTCAAGATTTCAGGGTGTCGGGCGTAGGGGGCTTAGGTTTAGGAACTAGGCCTGTGTTTATGTCGAAGGTTCAGGGTGCCTGGGTCATGGATTGCAGAATGACCTTCAAATGATTTAGTTTCCGAATTTAGTAGGTAGGATTTGGCTTCTCCCAGAATCCTTTCCACTTCTTTGAATTGATCCTAAACATTCTGAGCATAGCATCTCTCTTGGCATGGATAGCTCCACTGATGAAATTGGAGACAGGAATCATGCTGAAATGATTTTCTCAATCATTCAAGCTTTTTCCAGATTATAAACCCTACAATTTAAACTTACGCCCTACTATCCTATCCCTGTAACTGATAAACCTCCCCACGCACTAATACATGCAGAGGTTTAGAGTTAAGTACCCTGCCATGAACCCATGGAATTGGGTGATCTGGGCTTTTCACAGGGAATGACGAAGTATGGGGCATAAGGGCGATTATGAGGGATTACACCGGGCTCACGGGTCCCTTCCTCCATTCCTGCTAACAACCAGTAAGGACAGGGACCACCTTTATATAGGGGACTGTATAGGGATACTGGAAAATAAGATGGAAACTACTATATAGTATATGGGGGTTATATAGTGTATTATATAGGGTTATATCACCTGGGGGCTTGCACTTTTCTTTCACTATAGCCTAACATGGATCTCGAAAAAGAATCTTGCAAACGTAGGTTCTTCTTTCAGAGCCGCCATATGACCTTGCATTTTTTGGTGAAAAGTGTTCTGATTGGGGTCGGTGGCCGAGGTTTGAATTTGAAATTCTTGCAGCTGTGCAGGAGCTGCTCTAAGACCTTTGCAATCCCCTACTCTAATTCACATCAGGGTTGGTCTCAGGGTCCTGTAAAGAAGGGGCCATCGGGAAATCATTTCCTTACAGAGAGATCTTAACCCCAAAAAAGAACTACCTTAAGGTCATTTTGGAGGCAGGTATTCTGAACAATTACCACATACATTTGGGCGTCCCGTAGGGTACCCCACCACAAGATACATGAACACTTACCAATATCATTCCCTGCAACCCTCGTCATGTAAGTAAGATACTGCATCATGTAGCCCAATGCTGTTATATGTTAGATCAGTGATACTGCCCTCTTAGCAGACCTGTTTAAGGACAGTTGCTGTACCAGGAATGACCCAAAATATTCCGCCGCCGCTGGATCAGGTCTGGTTTTACCATTATTTCGCCAATGCTGGGAAATGTGCGCTTAAGTCTTGGAGTTTAAGGTTGAGGGTTTAGGATTCAGCGTGAGGATCACCAGCCTATTGGTTTGAAGCCCCAAACTTGACATGCTCTCTCTGTGAGACCCTAAGACCTACAACCTAGACCCTAAGCCACAAAAAAAACCTTCACATCTTCAATTCTCGACCCTGTTTGCCCAACCCCGAGATGGATGCCTCAACCCAGGGTTTAGGGTTTAGGGTTTTACAACAACTTACAATTAGGGTGGGCAAGATTTCCTCCAGAAACAGACTCTTTGACCGTATGACCATGTTTGTATCTGTATTCATACAAACGCATAGATCACCCTATTTCCCTAGAAGGCCCTTCTGTAACCCTACGGAACATAACCACCCTAAGCTTGAAATCCCTGCGGAACCCATTTTTAGGTAGCCCTGCAGCAATTTGACCCTAAACACTACCTAAACCCCAAAAGTATTTAAAATAATAGCCCTAAACCCATAATGACAGCCATAAAGGCCATTCATTATTCTACATACTTTTGGGGTCCAGGTAATCCCTATAAACCGTTTTTCTTATCACTTGGAGCCATGCCTCCAGCGAGCGATGCCGTCGAGGAACATCAGGGCTCTGCTGGCGGGCTGCCCTTTCTGGCCGGGGGAGTTTTGGGCTTTCGGGCGTAGGGTGCTGGATTGTGGGCTTTTGTGCGTAGGGTTTTTGGTTTTGGAGTTTCTGGCCGGGTTGTTCTGTGGGATCCGTTTCAAGGGGATCTAGGGGGTACGAAGTACTAGAGTTTTGCCACCTGGGTTGTAGGGTTTGGGATTTGGGATGTAGGCTTCAGGATTTAGGGTCGGAGGGTTATAGAGTGTAGTGCTCAACCTTTGGGATTTGGGGTTCAGGGTTTAGGGAATAGAAGAACGAAGCCCCGTACCCGTCACACTCGTCCATACAGAACCCAGAAGTCTTTCATCACTATATTCCAACCCTTCGTTACCTACGACCAGAACCCGCAACTCCCAACCGGACACCCAAGATACCATGATAATTTCCATGTCCTCTTGAATCCCATGATTCCCTACTAACCACCATGAACGTTCGCTTAGTGTAACCCATGTACCCCTAACAAAGAGTCTTTGACCTAATGTTTGGTATCTTTGCCTTCTGCACGGCCTAGGTTACTCTAGGTAGGGTCTCAATTCTTTTTGCTGAACCCGCTAGGCGCAGATTCCAAAGTCTACCGAGCAGCTTGGAATCTACCCTACTCTGTAAACCCTAAGCCCAGTCACTTGTATGATGGGTTACTGGGCCTTGCTCCTTGCATGAAGGTGGGCGTAATTTTGCTGGGTTTGGAGATTATGCTGCTAGGTGGCTGTTGCGGAACCTGAAATAAGCCAACAAAATGTGGAAACCTATGCTGTACAATGCACAACATGTACAACATGTACAACATGTACAACATGTACAACATGTCTGTGTTATGGTAATTCCAAACAAGTGTCTCAACATCAGTTCAGTCTAGTGTCTTGGGAAAATTCTATACAGAGGGGCTGAGCTTGTAAGTATGGTTCTCCTGAAATACCCCCCTATAACCGCCATGTAAGCCAGTGTGCCTGGCATGGTCTTGATTTTCAGCCCGGTAGCACAGTGAACGCAAAGGATCCGCACGGAGGCACTGTTGTCTTTGAAGATGTTCGTCAATTTAAGAAAGAAAGCTATGTATCCGATGTAACCCCGAGCCCAAGACACCCCCATCCAGGGAACAAGCATGTGACGTAAGCCTTCACCGTGGGAGTAGTGTAGGGTCCTATTCCGAAGTATGTACTCTAAACCATACACCTCGACGGGCAGCGTGGAGGCCTAAAATAGCTGAGGAAACCCTGGCCACTGCTGGTTTTTCTCCATGGAGCTGGTGAGCGTTCAGCTGATCAAGGTGATTCTGATCAGGTGCAGCTACGGAAGCTGAAGAAGTACCTCGACTTTTTTCGTGGTCTGCTTGACATACCCTATACCACAAGTACGCAAGGAGCCTAGGACAATATGGTTGGTAACTATGACTGAAGTACCACAGCTTATCGTCAGGCTTGATCCTATTCGGGGTATAGGATGCGTTTAGAGGGTTGAAGGTTACGGAGATTTCAAGATCCAGGCGGGGAAGCGTTTAAAAACATACTGAAGACTACAGAGGTCGTTGTGTCGGCCAGAAAGTATTTGTGTTCAGACGTTGATAGTGCACGGTCGTAAACCCACACCCACCACTCGAAGCGGCTGATATCTCAGAAGTTTCAAGGTGTGCTTTCTTCCATGCTGTAGTGTTGGAAGTCGTTCGGCCGCCCTAAACCCTAAGCACTGGTAAGGGGAATCCTTGGACTTAAGTTTGGAACTTTGGCTCTCGAGTTCCGGCCCTGAGGATTGAGAGTGGCCTTATTTCAGTTTCTACAAGATGCGGCTCAGAGGCTAATGCAAATTATAGTCCCACGTAAGTAGATAGAATATGGTAATTAGGGTACTATATAGGAGTTATTTAGGGATGGTGGAAGAAAACGGAACCTACTGTTTAGGATTACGGGTTCAGGTTGTGGCTTATAGTCCCCCTTAAATAGCTAGAGTATGGCTTTGCCCATATAGCCCGTGTTCTATCTACTTAAGGGGGAATGTAGGGTTTTTGGTTTAGGATTTAAGGCTTGGGGCTCAGGTGCAGGGTTGAGGCCGTTGAGTCTCCTGATTGCCTTACGGAAGAACGAGAGAGCCAGGATAGATCAGATGTAGCAATTAAGGACTCATGCGAGTTCCGCCAGATACCCTCCACCAAATTCACATGGAACCCCACAAGAGAGCCTACAAAACTCAGGTCCTGTTAAAAAGAAGGCTTTACTTATTTCCACGTCCGTCTAGGGCAGGGTAGGGGTGTCTTGCATTGCCACTTGGCACCCCTGATTGTGGTCATTGCGGTGCTTGAACCCTTGTTCAGCTCCACACCAAAAAACTTCCCAACCCCAGACATGTGCCGTAAACCCGTATCCCCCCCTCATTCGCAAAACTCAAGGCATAAACTCACGCTATACAAGGATTCGGACCCTGAACCTCGACCCCCAGCACCACAACGCACATCGATCTCCGAATCCCTGAAACTTGCAAGTCGCTCATCCTAGGCCCCCTTTAACGATCTTACCCCACGCTCACCCAAAATAGTGGTTCACACAGAACGTGTCTCTGACCAAGTTTTGCAGTCTAAGTTAGTGGTGGTTAGTAGGGAAGGGAGTATAATCCCAAAACAAACCCTGCATTTTCCCTCCTTCCTTGGGCACAAGTTCAAAGGCATGGGCCGTGGAAGGCCACCTCCTTCATGGTTGCTGCACCGCAACCGGGCGCAGCGTCCCGCAGGGTTGCGGAGAGGGTGGGATGCAACGGCTTGGAACTTAAAGTTTGCGGTTCAGATGGTTGTGGCTGAAAACTTGCGGGGGGGTTCGACGGCATTCTCTCGCAGTGCAAGGAGAGCCTGCCATTCAGCCGTTAAGAAATTGGGTGGTAGCAGTTTCTCCAGATGTTGCGCCATGTCTGCGCAGCAGGGACCCGTTTCCTTTAAGACAGAGCATCCAGTTTCTCCAGGTGTCTAATCTGGAGGCAGGATTCTTATCCAAAATCACAACCGGTATAACTCGTTTCTATGACCAGTGTAACATACTCCCAAACCCTATTCTAGTTATCCAGGAGACATCTTCTCCATAAGTCTCAAGAAGGAGCTTTAGCTCCTGATCCCCAGTGGCTTCCCAACATCGCCTCTACAAAACACTATGGCCTTTGGAAGACTTTGTGCACAAGATGCAACCCATCCAAGTGTAAGGAAGCTTTATGAGTCTTTTCATACTAACATGGAGCACCAACTACACACTAAATATGTCACCCAGTTATGGGAGATAATAACCATTGGGCGGGGTTTGTTCAATATTGGTATGAAGTTTTTCTCATCTACTCCTTCATAGAATAGTATGAAGTAATACAGCCTGAGAGGCATCCAAAAGTACAAACCCTTGCGCAGGCAAAGTTTCGCGGGCTAGGTCCCCCGCTCGTTAATAGCAGGAAACCCTGAACCCTTAAACCCTAAACCTGCCTGGGGTCATGAGCCCTTTGAAGACTGATGGTGACGCCGTACTAGACCTTGTAAAGCTCTTCACACACAGATGTCTCGAATCCCAAGCCATAACCGTTAAGACCTACACCCTAGCTCAGGCAGTGTCCCTGTGGGCTCGTTTGGCCAGCACTTGCGCAGCAAGTGGTCCTGTTCACGAAGCAGACGCCTGCAGTGATACTGTATCGTGCGTCAGGCTACATGCTTGCGGGGCATTAGGATTTATTTGTTCGCACAGGTGTGCGTTCTCGACATATTTTGTTTTGTTTTGAGTTTACTGGACATACCTGAGCCTCCCATTGGTCATTCCCGTTGCGTTTGGTAAGGATCTGCGCAAAGTTCCCCATCGACTGCAAGAGGGCTCCTTCGCTTGTATGGAAGTTTTTGCTTGATTGGGGCTTGCTCCGGCATTAAGGAAGTTGCGAGATATTTCAGTACATTGGTAGGCAGAGCATCCCGAGGGTGCGACCTGCCCGTATGAAGTTATACCGGATACACGATTGAAATTGTCACAAGCTCTCCACTGGAAACAATTTTCTCATTCCCCCTCCATAAAAGCGGCTGGATTATCCGTCGATCAGAAACAGCCTAAAACCCTAAAGGTGCCTTGCAAACCTACTGTAGAACCCCTAGTCAGTAACAACTCATGCAAGTAGAGTATAACATACCCGCCAAGCCATATTCTAGCTAAAGAGGCCTCACATTGTTCCCTCCAAACCGCCTTAGCGTCTTGTACGTAAGAACGACCCAGGTCTATATCACCGGTATCAGCACCTGGGCTCTCGAATCTGTATCTTAGGGTTTAGGGTTTAGGGTTTAGGGTTTCGGGCTTGGGTTAAGTGGGCTTAGGATTCGAAGGTTGAATGCCCTGAAGAAGGAGATGGAAGGCAGGTGATGTATCATCATGGGATAAGGGAGGCTACAGTCTACACGCATTCAGGCCTTTCAGTTTGCTGAAGGAATGATATCTATCAGTCCTCGGTGAGCAACTCTTCAACCTAATTAAGCTGCCCCAACACACACTTAGCCATCAACAGCCATGGCACGGTCCCTACGCCTGAACCCTCTAACCCCACGCGTGTACCCTCACTTGCATGGCATCCCAGCCCTTGGAGGGATTCCATGTTGGTTGAGGGGGTGAAACAAGGCATGGGTGGATTCGGAGCTTTTGCCGCGGCCACGGTGGACCAGAATCTGTTCGCGGCTTTGGTCAGCTTCTGTGGTGGATTCTTGCAGAAGCAATAGTAGAACCTGTTTGGGCTTAGATTTGAAACCTCCAAAACCGAAGCCCTCATCCGGTCTCAGCCCCTGACCCTTAAATCCGAAAAATGTACTTGCACGGTCATGGGGACTTAGCAAGCAGGTTAACTATGGAGAGCTCAGGGGTTCTTGTATGAGCTACAGTCAATATTAGGCTTATTAAGTGACCCCGAACAGTGGACATAGGGGTCCCTTGTAGTTTAGTATTGTTCCTAATATGGTCGCTAATGAGTAATAACGTCCTTGACACTGTGTAGGAGATCTTGACTTTAGCTCATATGGCTTAAACCCAGACCCCTTAAAGGATCCAAAAAATGGAACCCCCTAATAATCCCCTAGTTTCCCCAATGTAGTAATGGGTTCATATTGGGGGGGTTCCATTTTTTGGATCCTTTAGGGGGTCTAGGAAAGGGTTGATAACCTCCTTACTAAGTCCCCATGACCCTCCAAGCAACCCTTGAGTTGCTAAGTTCAGTTGCTTTAACAATTTCTGAGAGTAATATAGGGGCCTAAACAATTACCACTATTGGTAGGGTTTGGGGTTTAGGGTTTGGGGATAATTACCGATACTATGGAATGGACCTCACAATCATATCGGTTATAATTCAGGCCCCAATAGGCACTGATCTGTTTTGCTGGGAGGCTTCTCACCACCGCTTCCGAGAAGCGCCAGTGTGGCAACGCTGGCGACTGTGCACAGTACCAGGGTTGGTGGTTACATTTGAGTAGGAAGTATGTGGGAATTTTGCAGAGCCGAACCCCTATACCCTAAGCCTAACAATGATAATACGAATAATAAGAGTAATAAGAATACTTAAATAGTAGTTTCAATTTTCTTTTCCATTATCCTTTATAATTTATAACCCATATTATACCCTAACAGTTATAGAGTCCATGCGATGAGGTTGGTTTGGGCTGTTGGGCTTCCTCTAAGGCTCGAGGTTGGGTCTTTCCTGGTTCCCTACCCAGAATGCCCAATATCCCTTAATTATCGAGTGTACCTTAAATCATATTAGGGATCCGAGTATCAGTTAGGGTCTATTCCCTAATTGATATTGGGCTTTCTGGCCCAAGTCGCCGACCTAGACCCTAAACCCAGCAACCCTTCCTAGAGCAACCCATGCACCTCTAAAAAAGGGCTTTATACCTAATATGTTTGCATCTTTATCTTTAAGGGCTTAGATTACTCTAGTTAGACCCAAGTTCTTTGGGAGTTTGGGCTTCAGGGGTTGCTTTAGGGTTTTGGGTTGCCCTGTGTCACGAGAATGGCAAAAGCCCAAGTCCTGTGCTTTGTGAAGAAACCCGAGGCCAAACCTCGAATGCGGAGGTCAGGACCTTCATAATCGTTTCGACGCTCTTTTTAAACCATAAACCCTAAACCCTACACACCCCAGAAATTTGGGACTCTTGAAAGAGAGATGGAGGTCCCGCCTAAGGACTCTACATGGAGAATTTGGAGAAGCTCCTGTCACAAGTCTGCCTGGGCCCCAAATCCCTGAGAATCAAGATCCCCAAAAGGAGTGGAGAAATATTACGCCTTTAAGAATTGACCCCCCCCCCATTCTCCTGAGAACAAACATGCGTAATCATTGCCCTTTAGGTGGTGGGGCGAGTTATCTTTCGCGAGAGGGGTTCCTGAGGAGCTGGTGTTTGTACTACTGTAGAACTTGTGCTTGTGGTTCATGTGAGCTATAGTCTAAACTCCTTAAAGGGGGATACATAGGGGATTATATAGGGGACTACTATAGGGGATATTCAGGGGGATACTAGGAGTTTAGACAATGGCTCATGTGACTCTATGGGGCTCTGCGTTGGCATGAAACAACACAAGGCTTAAACTCTAAACCCTAACCCTGTCAACACCTAAACCCCAAGCCCTTACCCTCTCAACCCTAAACGTGCATAAATAAAGCCCAAATCCAAAACTCTCATCCCCTGGGCCATAAGCCTTGCATGGCAAAAATCGTAAGGCTTCGGCTCAAAATTCTTAACCCTGAACCCTATCCCCTAAACACAGCCTACATCCTGACCCTAAACCCTGCTTTTGAACTCCAGTCTTTGCTAAGGTGAAGTTAACAAAGGTCAAGCCCTCGTCATCAAATGTGCGACGCCTCCGGAAGTCCCTCAGCTTGCTTTTAGGGCTCCCCACCGATTGCTGTACTCTCCTTTGGAACTTTTTTCATCTTTAATATAATAGAACCTTAAGGAATTATTTAAGATAATGTTTTTGTTATAGGTTTAAGGAGACTAGCGATTTAGGCCTGTTCAGGAATTTCTGGAGTCTTGCACAGCTTTGCAAGTGTTAAAGCATTTACTTTTCACTGCTTCAAATATATGTACAAGATATTGTCAAAGACGTTTTAAAATGCATTTCTCAAACGCCACGCTTGGTTTCAACGATCGCCATTACACCCAAGCTTATTTTAATTGAGGATTTAGGAATGATGGCTGAGGGTGTAATGGTTGCCTACCACAACTAATATAGGACGCCGTCAAGGTACAAAGAAAAACTACTGCCATGTTCAAAGGGGGGCTATACGGGGCTCCGCGTTTTTTTGGCGCCGAGTGGGTTGAGCATTTTGCTGATGCTTTCAGGGTTGAGGTTTGGGATCTTAAATCCAACAAAGGCTTAGGATTTTCGCGTTTGGAGACCAGGCCCAAGTTTGAAGACTTGCGGTTCCATGCACACGAAACCTGCCACAAGTGGGGGCTCTTTCAAAGACATCCAAGTCAAAAAAGGCAAGTTGGGATTGACAAGCATAACCTGCGAATTTCCCTGATTCACACACATGCACATTTCCTGCTGAAACAGACCACTGACAATACTAAAGAACATGTCGAACTTCTATGATTTGGGCGGGGGCGCCTTTGGGGTCTACATTAGGGTCCCCTATTGAACAGGTGTAGTTCCTGCTAAGGCATGAAAATTCATGTTCCCTAAACCCTAAACCCTAAACCCTAAACCCTAAACCAATAGTTCCTTCTCATGAAAGACCGCCGCGAAGCTCTTGACCCTGGATGTCGCGGCAAAGCTCCTACATGAGCTATAGTCTAAACTCCTTAAAGGGGGGTTATATGGGGGATTATGTAGGGGGCTACTATAGGGCTTATTAAGGGGGATACTAGGAGTTTAGACTATGGCCCAGATAACCACCCAGAAAAAGCCGAACTTGCAAGTCAACCTCACCGACCCCTAAGCCCCGCATGTGCCCTAGACCCCACACACCCTAAACCTCCGCAACCGTAAGCACTCCTCAACCCCTCACAGGCTACCTATTTGGCTGCTCCTGGTCTGACTCCAAACTATTCGCCTTATGTGGTTTGGGGTTTTGGCGTGTCCAGATTGGAGCCCAGAAGGCGAAAGTGTAGCCCTTTCTACCAGGATTTTGGGGGGGCTTTTGGCTTGGGTAGGTTGGGAAGACTTTTTTGAGGGTTCAAAGTTTATGTAGAATATAAGGGTTGCTATGAGGATCCATTCCCTCATCCCGTATGTACCCAGTCAGTGTTTCCGAACGTTGGATTACTCATTGCTCCAGCCATATAGTCCCCCTTAAGTAGATAGAATATGGGTATATGGGGATCTTCTTATAACATACCCAAAGCCATATTCTATCTACTTAAGGGGACCTATAGCCCTAAACCCTAAACCCGATATTCCACCTACTTCAGGGGGCTATAAGCTATAAAGCATGTCTAGGGTAGGGGAACCATCCTCACGCTGGCTTGTAGCCTCTGCCAAGCAACTCCCAAACGCAAACTAATGTAAACCTTACTACCCTATATAACCTCATATAATTCCCACATGACCTACATAATCCTCATAAGGCCCTCGACAATCTAAACTGATATAGACCCCTAAACAGGCTGGGGGGGTTCGCTTAATCATTTCAAGTTCACTGCGAGGTTCGTAGTTACCAGCCTTGTGATTGTTTTCAGGGGCTTGGGGCCATGAGTTCACCTACTTCTGCGGTCCAAATGGATCACATTCCCCAATACTCTCATCCTCCACTCTCTCTTCGAGCTGATTTTCCATTACTTTGGGCATCCCAAGCCTAAACCCTAAACCCTAGAGACGTAGAAGCCAAGGCTGCACGGTACAGACGACGGAATCATCCCAGTGACGGGCTCCATTGTGTCCTATAAGGCCTGCAGCACTAGAGCTGAAATCCTACATTCTGTTAAGGGTTTACGGTTTAGGGTTTAGGCCCTGAAACGCTAATTGAACGTCAATCCCTAAACCCGGAGTCCTGTAACCCTAAGCTCTAAATCCTACAAGTGCATGCGTAACAGCCAGGCAGGGGGGAAAAGCAAAGCCTAAACCTGTATTGCCTCAATTCTCGGCCCAAAACAAAACGCCAGATCCTGATCCCTGAGTGCAGATTGCTTATTCTAAGCTCGTCGATAGTTCTCTTGATAGATTGATCCCTTCCTCTAACCCTGAAAATCAGGATTAATGTAGTAGGTTTCATCGATAAAGTGGGATGAGGTTTTTCATTATTAGGGGGTGGAGGGCGGGGGGCGTTCATGTTAAGGGAAGGGGATTAGGTCCAGCATTTAGCTTTGGGTTGGGCAAGGCCGTTCAGGAATTAGGGCATTAGGATAAGTAGCATTGGTTTTCGGTTTCTTATCACTTGCCATTGGATTAAGCACCCCTGCACCCCTACATAATACCGCATCCTCACTAGAATGGCCTGCATCCCCTAAACCCTAAACTCCTCTAAACCCCTAAACCCTAAACCCTGGGGGGGACATCGTTAGCAACGTCAGGCCCTGAAAGATGACAAGCGAAGAAGCACGGACGTGAAGCTCACAAAGTTCCAGGGCAAGAAGCATTCCATCTGGCGCCACGGCTCCAGGTTTAGGGTTTAGGGTTTAGGGGTGTAATTAATTTAGGGCAGAGAGTGTACACCCCCCCAAACGAACATGGAAAGCCATATAGTCCTCCTTTAAAGGGACTGTAGCCTGTATATAGGGCCCTTTTTGGGGTTCCATGTTAGTTTCCGAGGGTTTTGGGTGTAGGGCTTCGGAATCTGGCTCGTAGGACCTTCGTCCCAAAATGTGCCCAAATCGTCGATGAAGTCCTCCACCCCAAGAGTAGGCGTGAACCTTCAAGCTCCCTGGACCGTCCAATGTAGTTCTTTATTGGGTTTGGTATGGTTTTTGGGTTAGGGTTGTTTTTAGGACTACCCAAAAGGTACTACATTGGAGGGTCTAGGTAAACCTTAGGAGCTGAAGCCCCCGACCTAACAACGGTGTTACCTTAGGCGGACCCCCCACCCTGTAGTAGTGGTATAATGGGAATATAAGAGGACCCTAATATGATCCTCATTATCCCTTATAATCACTATCCTAAACCCTAAACCCTAAATCCTGAACCCAGGCATCTCGGTTTGCCAGGTGCACGGTGCACATTGCAAGTTAGTTTCCACCAGTTTTTGCGGTCGAAGCATTTTGCTTAGACCACACCTCGTAGCCTGCAGCCATGTCGGAGGATAAACAAGAAGTCAGTCCCTCGCATGCTTACGCACAGCAGCTCACCATCACTCAGGCTACGCAGGCGGTCGGAAGAGAGGATAGGGACTACTGGGTCCGACAGGGCAGACAGAAGCGCGGCCCACCCTCGCCCGTGGAGAGCGCTGCAGCCACACCGGTTGGTCGAGAGGCGGCATCCTCATCGACCACACCGCCTCCTTTCGTGCGACCCATCACCCTCGAGGAGATGACGGCAGCTCAAACAGTAGCTGGGCACATGGGCGCAGAAGTCAACACGGAGGCAGACATGAACAAGTGGATGACCACACCTCTCTCCACCCAAGGCGAGGTTTTCAAACTGATCCACGGATATCATGTCAGTGTGGTGAGGCCGGAAATTTACGGCATGGCTGCGCAGCTCGAGACAGTCCTCAGTGACCTCAATGACAAACTCTTTTCGTGCCGACAGGAACTCAATTTTATGATCGCCGATAACCGGACTCAGCAACGACACGCGTCTGGAATGATGCTGGTTACAAAGGGGTGGCCTCCCACGCTTGGACCCAGCGACAGGGTCTACCAACTGGGCTGGATGATCTTGCAGGTTCCTGAAGCTGTCAACTTTCTTGAGCATCGTGGTCTAAAAGCCAAAGGCATAGACATAGACCACATCTCTCTTGATAGTCAGTTTTGGTTTAACATTTTACAGGTGGATCCCATGACGGTTCCACAGGGGGATCACTGGAGTGGCATGACGCTCTTGACTTTTAAAAGCTGGGACCTCAGGAACGGTTTTCTCAACAAGTTCGGAGGGACCAGCGGAACGCCATTCTGGCTTAAAGATGGCGCGCCCCAAACGGGCAAGCATATACGCGTCAGCCCTTGCACCCCCCAATGGCAGAGAAGACTTGAAAGTCCAATCAGAGTTGTTCTGGCCTGCTTGAATAAACACAAGGACTCTCAAGGCAAGCAAGTGGTCATCCTCTGGAAGTCTCTCACTGTTATGGCCCCCAAGGAGGATAGAGACTTCCAACCAGACCACACGGCCTTCTGCAGACTTTTTTATGAAGAACATGAAGGCGCATTTCGGGGCAGGTTGGAGATTGTTCCTGACCTGCTTGCAGTTTTGAATTCTCCGCCAAGTGAGGTTGGGTCCAAAGACCAAACCTTATGGCAAGAACAGTGGAACCAGATCCAATGGGGTTCCCAGTGGGAGTTCGATGAGGCTGAGCGCCAAATTTACACAGCTGCCAGGCAAACAGCTCAGCAGTATGGTTTGGGCTGGTTTGCAGGGAAGGGCCGAAAACACTGGTCCCAGGCCCTAATTCACAACTCATGGTACTCACCATACCCATTTACTTTGGACCTGAAACAGGTCGAAGAAGTTGCCTTCATTTGGGACGAATTCTGTTCCAAGCAAGGCAAAGATGATCAGTGTGTTGGGGATCTTAGGGCCGCAACTTTTAGAGGCAAGCCAGTCCTGCCAAAGGCTTTGCCAGTAGGGGGCAATGAGGATGAAGAAATGGAGCAAGCTCTAGTGGCCCCTGCCCCTAAGAGCCCAAGCCCAGCACTCCCCCAGGCCAAAGGCAAAAGGGGGAGGAAATGCCTGATTGATGGTGCCACTTTACCACGGCACACTTTCAGTATCAGAGCATGCACCCTTTGTCAGACCACACCTTTGTGGCTAATTCAGCTTGGAGTTGGAGGGTAGCTGTCTTTGCACTCTTTCCATCCTCCTCCCCAAGCTGGCATTTCTTTGAGCCAAGGGATCTCTCCACAGTCAAAGAGGATGGCCCACAGGGCTCAAACCAAGGAGTAGGACTTGTTAAACAAGCCAACCTCAACAAGCTTGCTCACATCTATAATGGTAACACCACATCTCAGCCCATCACTATCTCCCTTGATAGACTTATACCTGAACATCCCTCAACAACCCCAACTCACATTTCCATTAATGATTTGATCTATGGCAATGATGAAACCACACTTCCCATTATCTCCTCAAACATAACTTCAGATGACTACCTCCTTCAATCTTATGATAGGCAACTTTTGCTTAGTCTTAGACCACACCCTAGGTTCATCAGAGCAGTGAACATCTCCTCCCAACCCTCTTACTACTTCTGCTTCTTCCTCACTAGGTACCCCCAACCCAATAGCCAGTGAAATCTTAGACCACACCTCAATCCTCACTAGGAATTTTCCCCAACTTCAAGAAAGGCCTTTAGCAGATACATTCAAGAGAAGAAAAACAACTAAACCACAGACCACACCGCAAATCAAGGGCTCCGCTCATCCCGCCGCGACTTCTAAGAAGCGCAGAGGTTGTAGAATTAGGTACAGGGACCCCAAGGGCCGTTTCATTAATTACCGCTCTACCAAAGGTAGAAGGAGTAGAATTCGCATAATTAGTAACCTGGATATACCGCGAACACCGCCTTCACAAGGCGTGCCGGGGGTCCATATGGGCCAGCGAAGAGTGTAACTCCATAGAGCGTTGGGAAAATGCAACTGGGGGAGGGGCCCGAAGACGGTTCGCCTGTAGAGCGTATCGTCAGTGGCTTGCCCAGTGTAAACAAGGAAGGGAAAGGGGGTCGGACTCCCCCTGTCCCGCCCAAGCTCAGTCCACAAAAGCCACACAGAGAAAATCAAAGTGGTTCAGGCAAACTCTCCTATGGCAGGAGAGCATGCAGCGCAAGCGTAAAGGCAGACCAGTGAAAGCCAAGACCACCCCGCCTCTAGATTATAACGCTAAGCTTAGGATAGGTGCTTTGAATGTGCAGGGAATGGTTGACACGTTAAAGCTAAAGTCCATCCTTAACTTAATGCAGGCGCACAATCTAGATGTGGTAATGTTGTCCGAAACTAGAAGCACAAACTACTATTCATACACTTCGGAGCAACACTTGGTCATCATGTCGGGCAACACCAGAGACAAATATGCAGGAGTAGGCGCAGTCATTCATCCAAGATTGAGACCACACCTTGCAGATGTAGTTCAGATCAACAGCAGAATTCTCCATCCTGCATTCAATAAGGAGGGAGGCAGAGTCCATGTTCTTGGTACATATGCCCCCCACTCCGGCCTGGATTTTGAGACCATTTGCATCAGGGAACCATTTTGGAATACCCTTGAGGAAACCATTGAGAAGATCCCCCAACCTGAGCCTTTGTATGTAACTGGAGATTTCAATGTTCGATTTCAAGCCTCTCACCCCACTGACCTGGGAGTCACAGGCCCATTCACACATGGAAAAGGTAGACGCTACATTGACCATTCTTCTTCATCAAACCGTGCTCTGTGTATCAAAGCTATTCAGTCGCTAGGTATGCAAGAAGTTGCTCGTACAGGACTCCTAACCCTACCCACCACATCACGTACCGGGATAAGACAGCACCTCCAGCAGACTGGTCACAGTTCGTCTTGGACCCCCTAGTGATGCAGCAGTTTTACGGGAAGCTAGAAAGCCACATTGGACCGGATGCTATAGCAGCGGCCTCCTATATCAGAGCTTTTCTCCTTGAAGACCCCCTCCTCCCGCCCCACAAGGCAGACCCTACGTGCCCTCACTCATATATGGTCTAGACGCCCTTACGCTCACACCCCCAATGCTCAAGAAAATAGACGGTCAATACTACAGATTCCTAAGCAGAGTCGTCGGTGTCAAGGCCTCATACTACTCGCGGGTTACTAACGCTGCAGTCTGGGAAAAAGCAGGTAGTCCAAGGACCCCATCCCAGTTCCTCTTTGAAGCCCAATACAAGATGTTTGTCAACGTGTTTCTCCAGGACAGAAACAGCCCAACGCATTCCGTCGTCTTCGGAGCAAACCACAAAGACAGAATAATCTTAAAGGGTAGAAGAAGGGGTATGCAATTTCCGTACTGGGTCGACGTCTACTCTAAACGCTTTTTCCCGAACCTCAAGCCTGACCACACCTCACCGCACCTACACTATGATAACATCCCAAAAAACTGTGAGAGATCCCTCTTTTGTGCTGGCGCCTAAGCGCGCATGGAGTGAGCGCGCATGGCCATAGCAAAAAATCCTGAACCCTAAATCCTAAACCCTAATCCTTATTATCCCTTATAGTCACTATTACTGGGTGGAGGGCCAACTAAGTGTTACTTCAAGGTTTTACGGCCTTGTGGTTGTATTTAGGTTTAGGGTGCTTAGTGTTTAGGGTTTAGGGGTTAAGGGTTTAGGTTTAGGGTGCTTAGTGTTTAGGTTGGGTACTGCCCCCACCCAGTAACAGTCTATGTTAGGGGTCCTATTTAGAGCCATATCACCATATTATAACTATTATCCAACTATTACTGAGGGGGGGCAGTACCCAATGTTTAGGATTTAGGGTTTAGGGTTCAGGATTTAGGGTTTAGGGTCTAGGGTCTGGTGCTGCCCGTCGGGGTTCAGGGTTTAGGGTAATGTAGGGGCCCACACATATAGGGTCTTAGGCTGTATAGAGGAGTCTACAGGCTGTGGCCACCAATAATGGAGAGTCAGATGGACAAGAAAATGGCGCATGAAAGGAAATTGGGTTTATCCCTATTTAAAGTTAGGATCCCTACGAACTTAAGGGTACCTGTACAGCCTTTGGCATGGTGCTTGCCCCGCCGACATCCACGACCCGCAACGCCGACATCCACGACCCGCAAAGCCCCGAGCCGGAAACCGCCCGCCCCAAGGTTGAACCCCAAAAGTAGAGCTTCCAAACCTGAAAGCCCAGAACCTCAAACCCTCGATAGGGCTTAGGGTTCAGGGCTTAATAATTCCAACAGCCGAGCGAATCATGTTTGCGCGTCGCCTTAAGAATTTTTGCAGAATCTCATTTTGCGATCCCCTTGTGTTGGGCTAACACCTTGTCCCAGGAAGGAAGTCTTCAACCATGTTGAAGCTGGTCCAATGTATGAGTGGCTGCTGGCAAAGCAATCCAAAGGGAAGAATGTCCAGGCTCAGAGTTTAGGGTTAGAACTAGTTACGGGAATCCCCGATTACAATAGTCTCTTATGACTGCGAGTAAATACAACACTGGTCTCTCAGAGTATCTCATAGTCTGCCTACCCAGCTGAGTGGTAGTGTTATCATTGCTGCTTGCTGCTCCTGCTATGAGCATTGCTGCTGCCGCTGCTGCTAATTATTTGGAATAGCTGCTACTTGCCACGGACCACTAGTACCTGCACCGCCACCGTCGCCGCCGCCCCCACAACCACCGCCGCCCCCACAACCACCGCCGCCGCTACCACCACCACCTGCCACTACTGCTACTTCATCGTTCGTTAGCTCTAATACTAATACCCCCGAAATCTTAATCTTCAATATTCCCAATACTTTAAACCATACCATATTAGGGGCAGCTGGTTACTAACCAGCTCCTGAGGTTGCTTACCTGGAACCTCGGAATCCACAGCTTCGCCCTCGCCCCAAACCCAAAGAAATGGTAACAAGGAGCTTGAATCTAGGACCTTCACTCTTGCTACCCAGACCCCTGGGTAGACCCACTATAACCCCTATAAAGTTCTTATATAATGTCCCCTATGGTTCTAGGGGATCTATTTTTTAGATCCTTTTGGGGGTCTGTGTAGGGCTTTCCCTTGGCATATCTTCTCCTTGGAGGACCCTTCCTCCCATCGCAACATCCTACAATGCCAGAACAGAAGCCAGACCCATGAAGTGGATACTGACTACACTGTTTATGTATTCTTGGTGTACCCAACCCCCTACTCCAGCCAATTAGTCCCTAGATGAGCCTTCCAAGAATCAGATCCCGTTGTGGAAGGCAGCGCCGTAATTACGTCAAAGCCTTTCCAAGAATTAGATCCCGTTGTGGAAGGCAGCGCCGTAATTACGTCAAAGTACGCCATGAAGTCCCCCATGTCTTCGAAAAGAACAGAAATATGTAGGACTCTGATGAACAAACCAGGTTCTCTTAGAAGGCGGGGGCAAGCAGAAGATAGTCCAAGCCCGACTCGCGAGATAGGGTGCGCTCGAAAGCGTTGCTTTGTAAGCGCTGCAGCTTCTGCAAAATATCACAACGAACCCGGAAGCCTGAGCCCTGACCTTAAGCATCCTCAACCCTGAAACCTATCTAGCTCAAACCCCAAAACTTAAAACCGTCGCAAACCATGAAATCCTACACCCTAAAAGTCCCCAGAAAGCCTAAAACCTCAGAACCCTTTATCCTACACCTTTAATAGCCCTAAAGTCTAATCTCTGGATCCTCAACCAAACCCGGAAAATTCATTGTGCCTGCAGCGCGATGCGCGTGCTGAAACCCTCAGCCAAATCGGTCAACTCCGAAACCTTACATGAACTAGCAAATGCCCATATAACTTCATACATCCTTGTGATTCTCTTCGTCTCTCACAAGTCATTATATATACTGCCATCTAGATCCTTACTTCAGGGGAGAAGTACTTGAATACAGGGGCTAAATGGGATTGTCATACGGCTCTTGAGGGTAATAAACATGCGTCCCCCGGACCCTCCCAGCACAACAAGTGCAGGCCAGGGGAGTTCAATCGACGCCCTGGGGCACGTTCAAGGTGCACGTCCCCCACGCTGGGACACTTTTCGTCCAGGTAGGGCATACATAGCCTTTCGAGTTTGGTGTGTAGGGCTCGTACAAGGTTTTGAGTTAAGGGCGTAGGGTTTGGGATTCATTTCTTCAGCTTGAGAGTTTGGGATTCAGGGTTCAGGATGTGGAGTTCAGGAGGTATCCCCCACAGGACGGAACCAGAACCAAAAGCCTAAACACAAGATCCTCATCTTCCCCTGGATTCCATAAGAATCCCTGCTGAAGGTGTCCCCCCTTGCAACTTCTTAGCTTGTTTGTCCTGCTTGAAGCCCCTTGGATTTAGGGTTTGGGGTTTAGCGCTTACTCCACCCTCTTTGTTGGTTTTGGAGGCTCTGAGGGAGGTGCAGGATGGGTATCGGCTGATATGTTAGGTCATTCCCCCTCTCAAGCTTCTTCTACGTTGGGATATTATCGCACCATAGTCTAGGAGGGTCATGCAGGCTGTATGCTCTCTGCCTCATTCGCTGGACAGCTACATTATATGGAAGCCAGAATGCTTGTCTCCCACCCTAGAGCCCCCAACCCCGCAAACCCTACACCTCACCACCGCAGCCCTTCCACCCGATGGCCTAAACTGTTTTCACGAGGACAATTATGAATCTTTCTTATTACTAAGCTTATTGCTGTTATTGTTACTCTTAGTCTTATGGTTCTTCTTACTACTATTCTTCTTGTACTACTCACAACACACAATGACAGCCTAGGAAGCGCATCTACGGCGGTTGTTTTACTGACCTTCGTCGCTTGTCTTTGTTTGGAACTGGTTTTCGTGTAAGGTTTAAGGCTAGGGTTTAGGGTTCAGTGTTAAGAGTTGAGACTCTAAGGCTAGGTTTAGGGCAGGGCTGCAGGGCGCATCCTCCCCCAGCAGAATGGAAGCGCGCATGCCCCGTCAAGACTACAAAATCCTTGTGAGAAGAACTTTCCAGTGGTTTTCAGATGGGGTCCTTGGGTGGGTTAGGGGGTTCAGGCTCGCAGTTTTAGGCGCAGGGGCTAAGGGTTGGTGTTTCCGTCGAGGGTTGTAAGGTTGGGGCTTCCTGGTAGGATTGGATCTCTGTATTAATTCTTAGAACTTGGCACGGCGCTGCAGTTTTGTTTGTCCTAGGTGTTTGATCCTGAAGGCTTTCAACTTAACACTTGGCGGTTGTTGGCACCCACACGTCCCAGAAAAGGCAGTGGTAGGCAATGCAAAGCTTAGTTAGTTGTAGCAACCTCAGCCGACCGCACCGTGGTTAATGCAGAAAACGTTCCCAAATGGTTATTTCCAAGGTTAAAGAGTATATACACTTAGCCGTGAGTCTGGGGCCTGCGTGTGACTCCTGCACGCCCTTCCAAACCCATGGTATATCCTCGACCAGACCTAAACGACTCCGAAGCCTGGATTAATCCTAGGCATCCGAATAGCCCAAAGCATGTATTAAACCCTTTGCCCGGAACCTATTTCAAGATTTCAGAGCGCAAAGAAGGTGGTAGAGTAGACTGAGAACCCCAACCACAAAATCTGTAGTCTCCGCAGGGATTAATGTTCCCTGCTTATAGTATACGATGAAGGATTATTGAGCGTATTATTTGCTTGTATAGGCTACAGAGAATGCGGATGGATAACAACGTGCTGTCACGTTTGTCCGGTGTAATACCACTCTTTAAGTAGACCCCTGAAGTCTTACTAGCTGAAAAACCGATTGCATCTAGCAGCCACGCCAACCGCATGACTTTGACAACGTTGAAGCAAATGCAGTAACAAGAGCCTCTGTGGCGATGGTAGAGCTGGCGGTACACTGGAATCAGTACGTACATACAACCCCTACATGAACCCGCTTACAGAATTCATGTTTCGTCTTCTTTTTGATTTGATTCTTCATCATTCCAGCCTGAAATTAGTCTCCATGTCATTTGCCGCCTTCTTTTCCACATAATTTTCTCCATCATTCCAACCCCAAGCCCTAAAACGTAGTGCCCATATCATTGTTCATGTTCCTTTCCAAGTGATTCTCCATTACTACTAGTCATAGTCCCCCTTCAGTAGATAGAATATGGGGTATATGGGGATCTTATTACGGTATACCCAAAGCCATATTCTATCTACTTAAAGGCGACTACATCTCCCTGATGCGGTGGTAGCTTTGAAGCCCCTACATCCTAGAGGTCCTCACATCCCAAGCACGAAGCCAGACAGTCTTACGCCTGAGCCCATCGCCCTACATCCTAAACTGTAATCACTGGAATCCCTACATCCAGGAGCCTAAGCCCCAAACCCTGAAACCTAAGTCCTCGACCCTATATAGATATCATTGTAACCCCTGTCATGTGGCCCATATGTGTATATATATATATATGTGTCCCTTCAGGGCCCTAAAGCCCCAACCTTCAAACTTAAACCCTACATAAAACCCAAACCCTAAAAAATGCAAAGCCCAAAACCGTAAATCCCAAATCCTAAGCCCAAAGCCTTGGCCCCTGTACCATAAGCCCTAAGCCTTAGATCCCATACCCTAAACCTTAAATCCTA
>CAJNIZ010047182.1:25973-36929 GCA_905231905.1 Symbiodinium pilosum | reverse complement strand
TAGTAGCTGAAGTTGAGGTGAACACTTGCCCCAAACCCTATAGGGACAACTCTATAACACGCTGTAATTTCCAAGGCGCCCCTGAAGCGTGTTGCCTGTACTTGTGCTGACCGGATTCCTTTATCCCTCGTTCTCAAGCTACGACCTGATCATTCCAAAGCATGGCATTTCGCAAAGAACCTCACCTACACAGAACCGGGCGTATGGACGACGCCTGTAGAGGCATGTAGATGTGAATTTGGTTTGCACCCATAGGCTTCCATGGGCTCCCTACAGTCTCCAAATCTTCAAGCCAAAACGCGGTCGTCGGATCCCAGACACGCCCGGGGAAATGGGACAGTGTCCGAAGAATGCTTTATTTTCATTTGGAGTGAATGAATGTTCATGAAAATATTGCCTGGCAGAAGCACAGTGGGGTTCAGGGATCCTACAGCTAGTTCTGAGGGGATCCTTGCTTTGGGATATTAGTACAGACCTGTGAAAGAAAAGCTAACTGCTGCATAGAGGCCCTGCAGACCGTGCAGATGCTGCAGCCTGCACCCCAGGAAAGCAGGATGGTTCACTTTCCGCCAAGCTGATCAATAGCCGTCCTTGTTTCAGATGTTCCGGATCAGGTCATACTCCCAGCCATGAGAGCCCAAGCGAAGCTCCGCATGCCAACAGCTTGTTTTGGGCGCTTCGGACACAGGTCCTGAACCTAAACGCAAATAGTAGTTTCCATTTTATTTTCCATTACCCTAGTATAAACACCAGTTTCCATTTCATTTTCCATTTTCCTGTCCATTTGATTTTCCATTATAGAGGGATAATATGGTAACCCCTAAGCCGTGTGGTTTACCCTTCTCATGCTGTAACTGCCAGGCCACACTGCTGATAGTCACTTTTTTGGAGACCTCCCATCGCATCCCGTTTTCATCAGGCGCGTAACAATCCAAAGCTGGCCGCTTGTTCCCAGGCCCCTGCCCCCAAACTGAACCCCAAAACGAAGTGTGGGATTTCAGACGAGGAGCCTGGCATGTGTCTGAGGCAACAGCAGCAGCTGCAGATGCTGCAGCTGCAGCAGGTGCAACAACTTCTAACAGGCATGTCGCCAGCTGCACATTAGTGTTTTCCAGGATTCAAGAAAGCACCTTTTGGGATTATACCTGCGCCGGCCTTCAAACAAATCTCCCATCAGCGCTTTGCCAGGCACATAGGGTGTTGTATCATCTCAGGTCGCGGTGACCTGGTAGTTCTCATGCAGCTAGTTGTCAGGCACTTTTTGCTCGCGGGGCCCGGGCGCTGTTGTCTCTTACAGGTTTCAAGATTCGCAGGACCATCAACCCTGCAATTTAGAAGACCTCAGGGTTTCACAATTGGTTCCCCCTTGCCAGAGAGGTTTCGGGTTCGCATGCCTTGATGCGACTTATTGAAAAAGTATCTGTCAGGTCAGCCGTTCTCCTGTCAAAAGGGTCGTGATACAACCTCAGTGAATTATTGGGTTGCTGCTGAATTATTGGGTTGCTGCTAAGGAACTTAGATCAAGTCACCATATTATGGGTATATAGTAAACAACGAGGTTTCCTTATTCTAGCAATTGAATTTGAGTTCCTTAACAGCAACCCAGAGTAAGAGAGCAGGCAGCCTGCTGAATGGCGGCCTTGGGGGTGGCCTCTGCGGCGGTTTGATGGGCCTCCAGGGGCCGTGGCCTCGGATTTAAAGGCTCTGCGGCGGTATCGAGGTTCCAAAAAAGGGACCTGATAGGGATCCGAATACCTTATAATCCTTCTCATAGGGTATGTACGGTTAAGGGTGTAGGGTTCCCAAGAAAGGGCCTCTGGTGCCAAAACCAGAACGGAAACCCGCTCGTGCATGCTGTGATGAAGGGAAGTGTGTGTTTGTTTAGGAACTAAGAACGTAAGCGTAAGCTTTTTTGGAGATATCACTACCTTATGGGGCTGGTTATAAGGGGCTTCATTGTGTTTTTTTTATCCATCTATAGATTTGCTTCTGCTCTTTGTTTGACCCCTAGTTTTTGGGGGTGCGCAGCCCGCGGGGGATCACCCAAGCTGGCTGGAAAAGCAAAAAGTACTGCAGGGGCCTAGGGTTTTAGGGATTAAGGGTTTTAGGGTGTAGGGTTTAAGGTTTAAGGGTTTTAGGGTCTAAGGGCCTGAACAGTTGGAAGTGGTACCACAGAATAATGGACAATCAACATGGAAAATACAATGGAACATGAAATGGAACCTGGATTTATATGGGGTTAAAAGGGTGCTTAATGTAAGTGCCTGAAGAATTACCAATATCATTCTCAGGTCCATATGTATGCGAAGGAACCTTGGTGCGAGGACGCTGCCATTAGTAATTAAGCCTAGATTGTGGCCCCTTGAGGTAGGTGCGTACTATAAGGCAACAACATCATAATACAGCTTTCTTGCAGCAGCCGCCGTCCAGCATATCTCAGGTGGTTGTGTGCCGGGCTTTCGAAACTTTGATGTGTTTTGGCTACACTGCCTGAAGATTCTCAGAATGGTTCTTAGCTTCAAGGAGGTCTGTGCTTGCAAAGATTTTGAGCCTGGCAATACGTATGTTGAGCACCCCCTGCCCTGCCAGCAGCGATGCGTCAGCCAAGGCCTTTGCAGTCCTCTGCAATGGGCGCAAGAGCCTCAGTGCAGCTAACCTCTTGTATATGAGCCATAGTCTAAACTCCTTAAAGGGGTTCTATAGGGGATTACATACGGGCCTACAAAAGGTAGCTCATATTTATTTGCCACACTTGGTTGCCTGTGCCGGCCGTTGCAATTGTTATAACTTACGGGCAGCTGCAGGACAAGCATCTGTCCAATTTAGCGGGCGTCTCTTTTTCAGTGATGCGTCGTGATAGCACTACGTGGTGTTGAGTTTATATCCTTTGCTGCGTTGCTGTTAAGGAACTTGAATCGAGTTGCTATAAAGAAACCACATTTTCCTATACAGCCATAGTATGGCAACTCAACTTGAGTTCCCTAACAGCTACCCAGGAGTTTGTAATTCATTTGGGGAAGGCCAAGGCTGACTGCGGGCAGCACTAGGCACATCCAAGCATTTGGAGTTGTTTAGAAGTTGGAGGTGCTATGGTTAAGGGGTCAGGGTTTAGGACCTTCATAATAACCCCTCTTACCAGCCTACTCAACCCTAAACCCTTAACCCAAAACCCTCCACCCTAACCCTGAACCCCTAACCCTAACCCTTAAACCCTAAACCTAAGTCTTTCCTAGCCTCCGAGTGGTTGGAATCCAGGCCTCCGGCCTGTCCAACGAGATGCTAGCGAATCTTCTCATGGCGTGGTATTACTCCGGGTGCCGCCGCTTGTTATATGAGCTATAATTTAAATTCCTTAATAGGGTTATATGGGAGACTATATAGAAGAGTACTATAGGGCTTTATTGAGGGGGATACTAGGAGTTCAGACTATAGCCCACATAGTAGCTTCCAAAGTAAGGGGACCCCAGTATAGACCCCAATACACTATAATTCTTATATGTATATCATACTAGTATACTGTAGATACTGAAGTTTTGTATAGACCCTAAACTCCAAAACCTTCCAGCATTGGTTTGGTGGTTGGGCGTTGTGCAAAGCTTGGGGCCAGAGAGGAAGAAGTATGCTGAAGCCTTCGTATTAGATCAGAGACAGTATATCCTTTACATTTTTTATATATAGTGTTCATGTATATATATATATACACTTGCGAGAAACAAAAATTCTTGTATACTGTACAAAACTATGCTCTGGATCCTGATAGTTTCAGCTCAGGCTGTGTAGTTTGCAAACCATATAACCCTTACATAACCTGTTTTTATCCCTATAGGCACCTTTAAAGGGACCCTGAGTTTTGGGAAATCGCCAAATCTAGGCATCCCGTGAGCAAGCTCTTGAGCCGTCATTGGGGACATGCTGTGTTTGGTACAGGAAAGGACTTCAGCACCCCGACCCGATGTATATACATATATAAACATATATATATATGTACATATATATATATATATGTACATATATATATATATAGAAGTATGGTGAGGGGACGTAAGGCTTCCACTGATTTTTCCATTTTCTTTTCCATTTGTTTTTCCGTTCTAAGTAGGTACCTTTGGTCCTTCTGGCATCTCTGCAATCCTCGGGGTTGCGGTTTGCGGTTTAGAATGTCCATCCGCAGCATTGCCGCGATGTCCAGGTACTACACAGGCGAGTACGCGGCGAAGCAGGGGAAGTCGTGAGAAGAGGGGGATTGCTGTGCCAGCAAAAGAAAGCAAGCTTTGCTACAGGTTTCACTTGGGGAGTCACGGCCAAGACACCCTAAACTCTAAACCCCAAACCCCAACTTAGGGTCGGGTTGCAGGTCGGTTTTTATAGCTTCGGCCCAATCTACCTCGGTTTCCATTTTCTTTTCCATGCTTTCATTCCCAGCTAACCAAAGGCAGTTTAACTGTACTTAGGGTCCATTTGTTTTCCATTTTATTTTCCATTTGATTCTCCATTATTGGGGATATATGTTCCTAAGCCCTATAACCTCCTTTAAAGGCACCCCAAATCTCCTAAGGGTAAGGTGGAAGATGGCGGATAATCCCCGCTGCCTACTACAATGCCAATGGAGCACCTTCTACGCTCAGGTTCCCGGTGCAGTCTCAGAGTCTCAGAGAACGTTGTGTCCATATCTTTTGGCGTGCCAAGAAGATAATGTAGGCTGATGATGATGATGATGATGATGCATATTTGGGGACGAGCAGTAATGTCAGCCTGCTTCCTACTATAATCCTCCTTAGTATGGTTATTATGCCTCTGACATGTGCTTAGTACGAGAAGCGTCTGCAGCTGGCTTCTTATGAGGTTGGATACAATAGTTTGAGAATAGTTTCCACCCCACAGGGGCCTCCACAAGAACCCTCCACCTCAAAGGGCGTAGTACAGCAGAGTTATGTCAGAGTGCACGCAGTGCACATGCCAAGTCTGAGCAAGTACCCATATAAAACAAATTTCGCTGCCATGTTCTATTTCATGCTCCACTTGATTCCGCATTACTTTCAAAGACTTAGCGCACATGTAGATTGCTTTCATGATCTCAGCGCGATCAGTCCTCATCCAGGCTTAGCAGCAGCAGCAGCAGATTGCGAGCAAGCTTGACGTTCAGGGTAAACGCAGCTTGCCGGTAGTTTTCTTAGGGTTAGGGTTTAGGGTTTGGTGGCCCTTGGAGTTGTTCAGTTGCGGTTTGAGGTCTGGAGTTGGGGATTTCTGGTTTGACGTTGACTAGTTTCATGCTTACAGATACCTATATAACCCCTCTATGACCCTTTCTTGTTCCAATTTCTCTAACAGTTTTCTTCAACCATTGGGGAAGTAATCCCCATCAAATCTCCCTATAAAACTGTTGTATTATTACCCAGTGTCCATTCTCTTTTCCATGTTCTTTTCCGTTTGACTTTCCATTTTAAGTGAGTGCATCGGATTGACCCAGGGTTGACTTCTCTGTGGTCTGCCATGGCATCGCTTCAAGTTCAGATGGAGGCTGTGCCTGTAGTGGTTTAGGGGGTTGAGGGTTTAGGGTTTAGGGGGTTTAAGGGGTTTAGGGTTTAGGGTTCAGGGTTTGGGGCTTGGTGTTAAGGGCTCGGGTTAGGGTATGTAGTGTGGGGCTCAGGGTTTTAAAAAGGTCCAGGTGTGTGGGGTTTCAAGGCATGCTAAGAGGGTTCGGGGGGCGTAAGGGTAGCTCTGACTTCGGGGACAAAACCCCCTAAACCTAAACCCCATACCCTAAACCCACAAACCCAAAAGCACTACACCCTAAACCTTAGACCCAGTCCCATGAACCTCCAAGTAGGCTCTCCTTATCAAAACATGTTTCATGATTGCCGCAGACAGCGGAGACTTCTTGAAAGCAATGTCATTCTCTATTGCATCACGGCCCCAAGGTTTCGGCATTAAGGGCTAGCTAGTGACTATATAGGAAAATATGAAGAGATCATAGGGATATATGGTGTGTTTCCAGCATTTTCCATCCTTTGCCCGGGGCGCTCTCGACAATTCGTAACATGTGGTGGGCTCTTCGCGCAGCCTTACGAAAGAAGCTGAGGAAGTCATGTTTCTTCAAGAGCATTGGGTGTCGCCCTTGCAGTAAGTAAGGCATGGGGCACCAAGCAGCATCTCTGGCCTAGCGTTTCCGCACTTGCGGGTAGGCTTCTTCAGTTTATTCAAACCGCATGGGGGTTATACAACCGAGATTTGCATCGAAATTTTCTAGCCCAGTAGCTTGAACACGCTGTTTACACATGAAATCTTGCAGTTGGCGCGCGGCATGCGCCAAATCAATGTGCTCTGGACTTGGTCTAGGGCCCATGAGGTCCTGGCTTGAAATTGAGCCCCAAAGCTTGGATCCAAATGCCTCCTGCCTTGAAGTGGGGTATACATAACCCTAACCCCTAAATGATATGGTAGTTTCCCTCCATATATATATATGCATATATATATATATATCTCTTCTGTTCCTATATGCTCCTATATAACCCTGACTCCTGAGACCCCTGAGGTGAGGCATGCAATGACCAAAGTGCCAGAAACTACATGGAGTCGGCAGATTCTGAGGATCGTAGGATATTCCTGCTTCAAGAAGCCACCCAAATACATTGAAAACCTTATAGAAAAGTGGAGGGTTTCCCTTTCCTACCCCCAACATACGAACGCCTGCGTAACATGAACTCCTTCAAGGATTTTGCACAAACTCTACCCTAAACCTGGGCCCTAAACTCGAGGGTGTGCAACCCTAACCCCTAAACCCCTTAAAAGGAGGGGGTTTATTAATCCCCAAACCCTAAATCCTAAACCCTAAATAGTAGCTTCCATTTTCTTATCCATTATCCCTATATAACCCACTATAATCCCTATGTAACCCTATACCTACATCCCCGAACTCTGCGGCCGAGCCTGGTTCAAATAGTTGCCATTTGTAGTCTCTGCTTTGGTGTTGTGCCCTTGAGCCGGGACCTGAGCTTGGTAACGTGCGTGTGTGATTGATTAATTGCCCAAAGCCCTTAGCCCCCCAAACTTCCCAATTATAAGTATCACCCTTAATGGATAGATAGATTGATAGATTGATAGATAGATAGATGGATAGATAGATAGGTAGATATATATATATATACATGTGTATGCATATGATGATGCTATACTAGCGGGCTTCATTATTAATGGGGGTAGGAGGCTTTGCTAGTAGGACTAGAGTAGGATCTTCTGGGTTGCTTTCAAGGAGTTCAAACGAATGACGACAACATGGATACACACAAAATGTGTGGTTTCCTTATTTGGTAGCTTAAGTTACAGTTCTTACCAGCAACCAGTCAAGTATGTTCTGCCACTGAAGTTGTCATACGTTTGCGACCGGATGATCGTCAGGACTTTTTCTTGGACTGATTACATTGAGGTTGCACAGGCTTCCGCGGGAACTACTGCGCACAGAATCTTTGCGGAGGAACACAAAACCGGTTTCCGACATAACCCTATTGGATGGCCACGGTTTCTTGAAGGCTTTTAGGACTTAATGAGACAAAGGCTAACCTTGTTCTAGTTGAGTTTACGTCCATCCTCCGCCGGTATTGCCAGAGTACCAAGAAAGACATGAAAGCAACCTATGCTTCTTTGGCCAGGGTGACTGTTCAATCACAGGTTAAGGGACAATTCAACGGAAACTACTATAGTATATTGGGATGATATAGGGATAATGGAAAAGAAAATGAAAACTACTTTTGTTTACTGGTCGGCTTTTGCGGACGCATGGTGGTCCTTCTTTCGGAAGCGCCCCTGTCAAGAACACTCATGTTGCCTTTCCTCTGCAGGCAGCTAGGCATTGAAAACATAGCCCTTCAATGCAGCAAGCCGGCATGTCTGAGCCGCACCGCGCAATTCGCCATCTTTGGGTTCCATGCATAGAGGGCCCCAGTATAGCCCCAGTATATTATAATCCTTACTGTAGGGACCACAAAGGAGGGACCCCAAATTCATGCAAGCCTCCATCTGTGTTGAGGGAGATGTCGGACTTCAAGCTTGCAGTCGACGAGAACAACAAGGCCACTAGCCCAGGGCCTGGATCAAGGATCCTTACGCGAGTTTAACTTTTTCGAAGACTCCGCACAATGCTTGGACATCTCTGTGTGGCAGGGCATCTTTGTGTAGCATTCTCACAGGTGAGTAGCGGTATTATATTGGTAGGGTGCCCTCAATGTGGCGCATGAGCTATGAGAGCAGTGCCAGGCAAGGACGATTCTGCGGATCAGCGGAAAGGGATGCATGATAGGTGAAAGGGAATGAACATTATTCATGTAAAGAATAGTAGTAGTACGTGCATAGGAACAGCAATGAGGCCAGGCATCATGATCATCATAGGCGGCATTAGGTACAGTATATGGGTGATTGTCAAAATTATGGTCCCTTTTTGGGTCCCTATTTTAGTACGGCACCTTATATCTAGGGTACCCAAAAAGGGACCATAATTTTGACAACCACCCATATAGCGCTCCCGAGGGGCATTACAAGTCCCAGGGTCTAGTATTTGCAACTTCTGCCCCGAAGTCCCCCGTAAGTAGATAGAATATGGGGTAATATTAGGCTTAGATTGGGGTTATATGGGGATAATGGAAAAGAAAATGGAAATTACGATGATGGGTTATATAGGGTATATGATATGGCCTAAGCCCTAGATGTGGCCTTTCATTAGAGGATGCGCAGCTTCTTGTTCAAGCTAAGGGCTGGAAAGCACTGTGACTTGGGATTTCAAGTAACAGGATGTTGCGCGCACGGCTTCCTTGCCTGATACTTAGTCTTGTGCAACATGGAAGAAACAACTTTTCGGAATGGGGCTCTGCATTCTGTTAGGCTCCTACCTTGTTGAAGGTAACCAGGCTTAGAAATGCATCCAGTGCCGTTGGCATGTGCAACGAGGCCTAAACTCTTCAACCCAACTCCCTGATCTCGGGAGAGCCAAGATGAACAAGTTTTTCGTTGCTTCTGAAGCGTGCAGTTAGCGCAAAGGTTTCAAGGCACCTTCCTAGGTTTCCCACTACTGTCTCCTTGGGCCCATTTGCCGGAGTTAAGTTTGCAACCCCAAGCCCCGGTCACGACGTGGACGTTTTCAGCCCAAAATGCCCAAAAAGAGGCCACAGAGCTGCCCCTGCTGCGAGTCTGTGGCACTGTGCAGTTGCTGGGCAGCATTGAAGTTCGCCAGTGGCTGTGGTCATGGCGATGGCGTTAGTGGTGATGCTTGTGTCATTGCTGATGAGAGTAGCCGTCTTCGTAGCAGTCCTGCTGATTTCTGTGGCTGCTTAGCCATATTATGGATGTTGTCTAGAGATCTCACAAAGGTTCGTGGTCCTTGCGTTGTTCTGATGTAGAACCACTTTGAGACCGTCCATGCTGCGCAATGCTCGCAACGCCTGAGCGAGAGTTGAAAGTGCTTCTCTAGGTAGCACTGTGGGATGATTAGTAATTTCCCTGTTGTGGTATAAGGCGAGACCCAATTCACACATGATTTTGCGGGCTTTTAAAGTACCATCCAGTCCTTGTTTGAGGCAGAACCCTCACATGCGAGCTTTCTGGGCTTCAACAATTTCCTTCTTTCTCGCCTGGTTCTCAGTGCGAGTGTACTGCCTTGTGGGCTTCCATTTTTCTTACCGCTGGTGATGAGGGAGTGAAGGAATGGGATAGGGACTGCTATAGGAGATTAATTGCATAGGAACCCAAAACCCTAAGCCCTAAACCCTCAACTATAGAGGGCCTTGCTTCCATCCCCTTCGCATCCAGAAGCTGAACCATCCTCGGGTAGGGTTTCAGGGCTTGGCAATACTTGTAGGATAAAATGGGAAATCCAAATCCAAATGGACAAGAACATGGAACATAACTGTAAACCAGGTTTCAAATTTGGGGCTTAGGGCTGGGTAGGTACATTTCGAGGCACTTGTGCAACTTGCAGTAGTAACTATGGGCGGGGGTACAGGTTACAACCTGGCTAAAGCTTGACTTCCTTGCTACATGAGCACCCTCAAACCATGATAACCAGCATAGGGCTTTCAAAAAACAGAGTTCCCTTTTGGAACTCATTCTAGGAGTCCCGGCAAGAAGATTGTGCCAATTGGGGTCGGTGTTGGGTCACCTGAGGACCTTATTTCTGGAAACGCCACAGGGGGGTTGTTCTAAAGCCCTCTCAAGGCGGGGCCGTTGGGAATACATGGGGGTTTCCCAAAATTAGGGGTACCTTGTAGGGGGTCCCCATAGTAAGGACTATAGAATATTGGGGTCTATATTGGGGTCCAAACCCCAAGCCCAAAACCCTAACCCCAAGGGTAGTGCCTATTTAATTTTCCATGTTTTTCTTTTAATTGTATATAAGCCTCTATACCGCATACAACAACATAGGCTAGTTCACATACGGGTCTTTACCATGTTATTTCGACCTCTAAAATGGTGCCCCCTTCTTTTATGACCTCCCCATATAACCCTGTATAACCCCCCTAAACCCTAACCCTAGACACGAATGCCAAGGATGTAGACCAGATTGCCCAGACAGTGTTTGGAAGAGCCCGACGCAGAAGAACAAGCCCAGCATGCAAGGGCACCTAAATAATGACCACAGCGGCAGATAGGGTTTAGGGTTTAGGGATACTATTACACCATTGATGGAGAATCAAATGGAAATGACAAATTTACTTGGAACTGGGCGTATGAGGAGTTTATAGGGATAATTGCCAATAGTATGGTCATAGATTCCTTGTATCGATCTAGCATAGGGTGCCTCAAATGGACTTCAAATGATATTGGTAATTATTTAGGCCCCTACCTCATCCCTCTCCACCCGATGTTCCATCCAATTCGCCCTTTACCCACTGAAAGGCTGAAAGCTTAAAACGGTTTCTTGGATCCCTAAACCCCCCTAAAACCGAAACTCTCAACCCTGATCCCTAAACC
>CAJNIZ010047182.1:0-25873 GCA_905231905.1 Symbiodinium pilosum | reverse complement strand
CCCCCCCCCTCCAAAAAAAAAAATGAGGCCTTTCTCGGCTGGTTCGCGCTTGCCCCGTTGGGTCTCGAGGCATGAACGCGATGTAGGAGTGCGGTTCAGTCTTAGGACAACGTCAAGAGGTGACGAAGTGATACACAAGCAAGCTCTTTCTGCTCAGCTCCCAGTAGTTTTAGACTGCGGGTCTCCAAGCCTGATTATTCTCATTTGGGTGCAGAGCTAGTATGATTCACTTGCACCACTCTCCATTGACGGCAGCAATGCTTGGATCTGCGCTCAAGGGCTTCGCGAAGATTGCGTGTAGATCTTCAAGCTCTGTTGCCACTTCACATCTCAGAGCAACAAGAGCAGCTGTGGTATGGAATCGGGTTGTGCATGAAGGGTTCTGATAATTCTGAGGCCTCAAGCCATGGACTGCTTCTTCTTCCTTGTCGCAGAAGGTCTCAACATCAAATTTACAATCATAAAAGCTTTACATGGCTAGCAGGCTACCCAGCAACCCTGTTCAGCCGCGATGTTGCAAAGTATAGGCAGAAACTTCGACCCACAGTTGTGCACCGTCTTTGCTTGCGGTTTGCTCTTGCTATGCTCTCAACTCACTGCCCCTGCATAGAAAAGGCTGACGATATAGACTTTGCACAAAATAGTCGCGCGGTGTTGGATCTAGGTGCTGGATGCCAGCCTGTCTATTCTGTGATACGAAGCATAGTGAACACAGGAGAGAATCTTTGCAGCAGCCCCAAGATCCCATAAGAAAGGCAATTTCAATGCACGTCTTCATTTCGTTTTGAGCACCAACAAACAGCTCAAGACCCTCCATTCTCCTCAAAGCTAAGAAGCACAAGCCTGGAGATGACGATCATGGGAATTCCCAGGTTGCCTTTCCCTTTGCCGACAGAATTTGGTTTTAGGGTTTAGGGCCGCAGGTAGCTAGCAGCATGAACATGTGCGAGAACCAGCTGTACCCACCGGCGACCAATCCCACGAGGCTTGGATGCTGGGATGGCCTTCAGGTTTTCAGCACAGCCATGATGCCACAATCAGAGCTGCTAAGTATAACTTCTATATGCGGGGGGTTTCCCAAAATTAGGGGTACCTACTATAATGGAGAATCACATGGACAAGAAGATGGAAAATGAGATGGAAACTGGGATACATAGGGGTTTTATCAAATCCATCAGTCAGCCACAGTTCAACCTCTCGGGGAGGGCATGTTTCACGTGTAACTGACTTGTGATTTGGGAGTTAAGCTTTTTTAGGGTTTAGGGTTTAAGACAATGCAGAAGCGCCTCTCATGAGTGAGGGGGCGCATGAGCCTCTGGCTGAATGCTGAGGTCTTGGAGTTGACTCCTAACCTCGCAGAGTATATGCCCAAATTATATAGTCCCTATGTCCCCTTTACGGTGACCCAAAGTCCATACAACCCCTGAAGTTGCCTAGGCCCTACACCCTAAACCCTAAACCCTGGCCATACTTCAGCCTATCTTGAGGCGAGTCTTCCTTGGTTTGCTTTCCAATCCAAAATCCGGAAGTAGCTAAGTACCCTGTACTTTTATAGAAGGATAGTAGGGTTTAGGGTTTAGGAAATATATGAAACTGCTCTTGGCCTGCCTTCCGGTAGCATTCTACTTTCTGGTGGTTAGTAGGGAATAAGGGAATATAATGCCCATATAATCCCTTTAAAATATCTTCCCGTCTTCCCTACTAACCAGTAGTAAGTCTACCAGGCCCTTAAGGGACATGCATGGGCGAATGTCTAAGCTCTCTGTATGATCACCTTCTCACTTCATCCTAGGCCTTGACAGGTGGGATCCTGTTTGCAGACACATGAGCAAGAGTCTAAACTACTTAAAGGGGGATTATAAAGGGGATGTTATAGGGGGTTATAAGGGGATAACAGGAGTTTAGACTATAGCTCACGTAGGCATCCCAAATTCAAGCCTCAAACTCAGCTCCTAACCCCGCTAAACCCTGGTCCTGGGCAGGAAAGCGTACTTGAAGTTCACGAACCTCGCATCGGGGCTCACCTATTGCACCAACGGGCAGGCCGGATCTCGCTTGGGAAAGAACTGCTTACTTGTTGTTAGTAGGGAATAACGGAAGATGATCCCTATATAATAGATTCCCTATCCCCTACTAAGAACTAGTAAGATTAGTGTCTTGCATGCTTAAGAAGGTTTGTAAGATTGTGATCGGTTTTCGGCAGGAGTTGGTTACCTCATAATAACAGTCATATGTAGGACCTTCTCAGGGGTATAATAGTGGAACAATTACAATCTTCGGGGACTGTTAGAGTGTGTGTGTGGCGGGGGGTAGTATCCAAGGTCTAGGTCTGGTTTTAGGGTTCAGGGTTTCAATGGTTAGGGGTTCAGGGATTTAGAGGTTTCAGGTTCAGAGTTTTAGGTTGTAGGGTTGGATTTGGTCCTGCATCGTGGCCATTTTTCAGCTCGCATTTTCATAGTTGAAGGTACTGACCACTAGGTCACTAGCATCATATCCATTCCGAGTCCGCAGCATGTCGTTCTCATTTGCACACGCCAGTCTGAATTGGAAACACCTTTTTTTTGTGGTACAACGCGGAAATTGATCTCTCCTATGTAACAAGAACTTAAGACCAGCCTGACGTAGAAGCCTACTCTCCTTGCCTGCATCCACTGCCCGGCTGCAGGTCAAGGATGGAGATGGCAATCCAACGGACTGCTTCCGGGCGCAGGGATAGGGCGGGTCATATATGGTTTATGTAGGGATACTACCCCAATAATGGAGAATTAGATGCAAACGAACCTGGAAAATGATATGGAAACTAGGGCAATGTTTTATTGTTTGGCTTGGAGATTTGGAGCTTTGGGCTTAAGCTTAGGCTTTGGGGATTTGATTTCTTACGTGTTAGGTTTTAGGTTCATGCGGACTGGGCAGGCAAGGGTTTAGGGTGTCAAGCTCGCTGATGCCCAATAAGTGGGGATGAGGCAATGAGTATGTGAAGAAGTTCTGACGATGTGCGGCGCCTTGCTTAGGCTTGTGGCATTATGCATAGCTGTTGGCTTCATCGGTCAGGCTCCCCCCCGGAGCCTCCGCACTAGATTTGCCCAGCTCGCCCTCTATGTTGCATTGGTCCGTGCCAATTTCAAGTTTTCATCCCCCAGCCCGAAACCTTTTAGGATGCAGGGTTTCCGGCTTCGGGTCTCTCAGCTTTGAGCTTTAAGCTGGCGGTTGCTTCAGCATTTGCGATTCATCGAGCCCGCTTAAGTTGCAACTTGAGAAACCTGGCTTGAAGGTGATCACGTAGAAGCCCCCAAAACGACAAATATTAGTCATTAGTCCCTTATCGAAGTCTAGCTTCCTAACCACACAAAAGTTGATTACATTAGTTCATTATAAGAGGCATCTAGCATCCTTCTGGCGGGCGGACCTTAAGGTGCATCCCGTTTTGTCCCCATGGCTGTACGGTACTTAGGAATTATCTTTTTAAATGTTTATTATAGTATAACCCTGAGGAAATATTAGCAAACATTTTTTATTTTAGGTCTAAGGAAACCACCATATGGTGTTATCAGGACAGCCATGCGTTCCCAGCAACCGCTCACTCCTAAACCTGAACCACATGCCACAGCAACAGCACCTTGTGACCCTCAGACTAAACTTCAAACCACTACACTCCAAAACTCAAGCCCTGATGCCCCTGCACCTATCTGAATACTCAGGGCCCACTCAGGGCCCCTTGTACTTCTTTGATGCTTCCTTGAGACATGTTGAAACTGAAATTGCTGAGATATGTTCTGCGTCTTAATAAACAGAGTACAAGCGAGGCTTATAGAGTAGAGACCATGCAACCTGCGCTTTGACTTGCCTCCCAGAACCATGCGCTACCTTTCTGTAGCCCAGGCGTCGCGCTCACGGCAGCGCAGATTGCAGCCGGCGACACCCAATACCGGTGCGCTAAGTAGCCAGTATCTCGAAACCTTGAGTTTAGATTATAGCTCAAATGGTACCTTCCCAAAATAAGGGGACCCCAATATAGACCCCTATATACTATAATTCTTATACCTATATATGCATATATAAATATGAATATGTATCATACTTGTATACTGTAGCTCCAATGAGTGCCCCGAAGCCTCTCAACGACCTTAGACATCCTCACGCAATCAAGGCAGCCCTTCCCCCAATACCAGCACCCCAGAGTAAGAGCTACTAAGGATTTCAGCCATCCGTAAACCCTAAAATCCTACTTGGAGGGTCAGGGAGACTTAGTAACTCGGCCAATAATGGGGATAATTAGGATTAATCAATGGGTTATAGGGGTTATTAACCTAGTTAGACCCTTCTGGTCACAGCAGGCCGGAAGTCCTCGTGAAGTGCGTTTGCACGCCCGGCACCGATTGCGACCTGGCCTGTAAAGCCGGCCTTTGGTTAGCTGGGATAACGGAAAATACAATGGAAATCTACCCCAAATAATGGAGAATCACATGGAAAAGAAAATGGACAATTAAATGGACACTGGGGTGATATAGGGGTTACATTAGGGTAATACCAATAATGGAGACTCAAATGGAAAAGAACATGAAAAATGACATGGAAACCTAAGTACAGTTAAGCTGGCCTTTGGTTAGCTGGGAATGAAGGAATGCCAAAGAACATGGAAACTACAGGGATTATCGGGGTATATAGGGATTATAGGGTATATATTGGGGTTATACAGGGATGATGGAAAGGAAAACGGAAACTACTGTAATGGGTTAGTAGGGACTACTATAGGGATTCATTCCTTCATTCGTAGCTAACCAAGGCAAGAAAGAGGGTTAGGATGAATATCCATGTTGGAATGCACGCGTGCCCAAGCCACGGTTGGAGCGCACACATGAAGTATAACCGCGGAATGCTGGCTTCGTTCACCTCACCAAAGTTTTGTCCGAGCACAGTACAGCATGTTTGCCTTTGTTCAAACTGATGTAGCTGAAGGACCCCTTTTTCTCGCACTTCAGGCTCAACCGTCCAGCTTGAGCTCCAGAACGGAACCCGTGGTACGCGCATAACTTTTCACCACGGTAGTTGGACAAGTGGCCCCCGTCTTTTGATGAGTTGTACTTGCAAATCCGAGAGAGCAGGCTTTGAAATCTCAGAAAAAGGCCCCGAGCCGAGCGCTTTGTGCCCAAAAGCGCAGCCGTGCAAAGGCAACGGCATGATCGCAAATGCCGGCGTCGCTGCTGTGGCTTCCACCATCTTTGTTCGGATTGCCTTAGGACTCTCGCCTTTCCAGCAAGGTTTTTTGGGGGTTATACTTGGAGGGTGAGGGGGACTTCGCAAGTAGGGTAGTGACACCTATAAACCAGACAGTAACCCTAATTATTCCCATCAATAGCCTACTGCCCTGACCCCCTAAGCAGGATTTCTGAATTGGAGGTGCGGAGCTTAGGGTTTTAGCACCTGGGGTTGCGGTATGAAGCACCCTTACAAGTTATTTTTTCTCAAATGGATTCGGGGTTGAATTCCGAACAGCAATTTCCACTAGCATGTTTCAAGTACGCAGTGAGTAACTTCCTTCACAAAGTCTGAAACCTTAAGATTCAGCCGCGGAGCATGCACTGTACTCCCATGTGAGCATGGGAAAGTTGTGAGGCACGCTGCTGGAGCGATTTGGCCCAGTTCCTTGGCAGAAAACCAGATTCAACTGTGGGCTCACCCTGTAAGCAGCGGATGTTTTGAAGAGACCGTCGGATGGATGTAATTGAGACAGAGTGTTTTCGAGGTCGCAATGAATCTAGTGAATAATCAGGCCGGAAGGAGTAGGACTCAGCGTAGCGGTATTTGAATCTTCAGATTTAGCATGCTCCAGGATTCAGGAAGTAGTAGATGCGGGTTCGGATCAGCCGTTGTTCCTACACATCTAACATCGTGTGATTGAACAGGCGGATGATGGAGTGGTGGGGGAAATTGTGCGCTAGCTGCGCCTTGTCATTTTGTTTGGTTTTCCCAAATCATGATTTGACTTCTCTAATTCATGCTTTCCCGCTGAAAAATTCAGAGTAACACTCTTGGACGATGTAGGCAACCGTGGCTAAGAGATTTTTCGGAGGGCAGGCCAGTTTTGCGCTCCTTTTCTTTTTCATGTTTTATGCCAGCACGCGGACCAGCAGGACTGATGTGGGCATGTTTGGAAAGCAGGGGCAATGCCGGTGATCAGCGTTGGGGTAAACCATCTTGCAATTATTGGGCGGCGCAGTGTGCGGGAAAGCGTGTCCGGGTTGTGGCTTGTGCGTGCGATTGCATTCCAATTTCATGGGCGCGCATGCTGAGGGGTGCGCATATAAGTGCATGTGCGCCAGCACAGACGTACATGCGTGTGCATGCACACATGAATTTGCTTTTGCACGCGCAGATGAATGTGGATTTGCACACGCACACCCACACATCTGTGTCAATGTGGAAAGCGTTTGCAAGAACATGTCTTTTGTCAAATCGCCTGTTGACCAAATTGTTGTCTAACAGTTGAACCTTTGCACCCATTGGTGCTTGCGTGCGTACACATGCATGTCTGTACGTGTGCTGGATTGTATGCGCATCTTCATATGTAAGTTTGCGCATGCAACCACAAGTGTGCCTGACCTCATGCATATTGCACAGGTACATAAATGTGTGTGCCCACACGCAACGCACATGGAAAAAGTGCTAAGCACAAGTTCAGGCATAGTGTGTGTTGCTTTGACAATGTGAAATTACAAGCATGTATCGTCCAGTGTTTGCTTGCGTATGTCGTGAACGTATTCGCATATTTATGTGTGCGCGCTTCGGCCTAGATGTGCTCGTGGTTGGGCGTGTGTGCGTGTGCCCAAATATGCTTGTGCACAAACCTTTGTGTGTGCATATGCTTGCATGTCCCGCCCACATTCAAACCTGTGCATGTGTGCGCGCACACACATGTGTCAGAGTCGGGCACAGATTCCAAAAAGGAGGGCTCATGTGGCTCAAGCTGGCCGGGTCAAACCGCGACTTTTGCCACCACTTGTCCTGGGTTTGTTATGACATTGCACATGTGTACGTGTACATTTTTCGTGCGTGTGTTTCCTGCGCATGATTTTCTACTTTGACCGCATACACATGCATGTCATGTGTGCCCGTACCAACATGTATGTGTGCACGCGCGCACAACTGTGAGCGCACACGCGCTTTTGTACAGCAATGCTAGGCATATGTCCGGGCGCAGCATGGCACAGTGATTTGTTTACACACGTAGTATCCAGTGGTTGAACCTCGAGCGCATAGTTGTTTGAGCGTCTGTCGCGAACTTGTTGGCATACTTATGTGTTTGCGTGCGCGCTTTTTGGCCTCGATGTCCGCGTTTGTGCATGTGTGTAATTGTATGCGTGTGTGTATATGCAGATGCGTGTCCGCCCACTTGCAAACACGTGCATTTGGGCGCGCACGCACGTATGCGCACGTGCATGTTTGCCCCCCGCAAACACACACGTCTGTCACAGTTGGGCACATGTCAGAAACGGTGGCTTAAGTGGCTAAAGTGGGCCGCGGCACTCCTGCCACCGCTTGTCCGGGGTGTCGCTTGCGCATAACTTTCTTGTTTGTGCACGTACACATGCATGGCACGTGTGCCAGTAGCAACATGTATGTGTGCAAGCGCACCCAACTGTCCGTGCGCGCGCACGCTTGTACATCAGTGCCAAACACATTCAAGCCACAGCATGGCCCGATGTTTTGCTTTGTTTACACACGTCGCATTATCCATTGGATTCCATTGGTTGAACCTCGCGTGCATGGTTGTTTGAACGTCAATCGCGAAATTGTTGGCATACTTATGTTTTTGCGTGCGTGCGTTTCGGCTTCGATGTGCGTGTTTGTGCATGTGCGCAATCGTGTGCGTGTGTGCGTGCAAATGCGTGTCCGCTCACCTGCAAGGACGCGCACCTGTGCGCACACGTACGTGTACGCACGTGATTGCACGTGCATGTTTGTGCGCAAACACACATGTGTCACAGTTGGGCACATGTCAGAAAAAGGTGGCTCAAGTGGCTAAAATGGGCCGGGGCAAACCACGATTCCTGCCACCGCTTGTATGGGGTGTCGCGTGCGCGTAACTTTCTTGATGGTGCACGCGCACATGCATGTCATGTGTGCCAGTACCAACATGTGTGTGTGCACAACTGTGCGTGCGCGCATACGCTTGTGTATCAATGCCAAGCACATGTCCGGGCACAGTTTGGCACAGTGTTCGACTTCAACGCCGCAAAGTGCCGCTCATGTTTGTCTAGTGGTTCAATCTCGCGCACATGCTGGCTTGCGTATGTCGTAAATGTATTTGTATACTCATGCGTTTCCTTTTGCAAACATGTGTTGCCTGCACATAATTTTCATATTTGTGCACGGGCACATGCATGTCATGTGTCCCAGTACCAACATGTATGTGTGCAGGCGCATGCAGGCGTGCCCAACTGTGCGTGCGCACGCGCGCTTGTGCATCAATGCCAAACACATTCAAGGCACAGCATGGCGCGATGTTTTGCTTTGTTTACACACGTCGTATTATCCATTGGTTGAACCTCGCGCGCATGGTTGTTTGAGCGTCAATCGCGAAATGGTTGGCATAGTCATGTGTTTGCGTGCGCGCGTTTCGGCTTCGATGTGCGTGTTTGTGCGGATGGTTTGCGCTGGGGTAGGTTGGGCTTTGGCCTGCGCACACCCCGAACCCTAAGCCAAGGATTGCAGCACTTCGTAGTCCTGTTAATTATCCGCCCCTGCCAAGTCGTTTTGTTTTTTTTCAGATACTTTGATGATCGAGTGGACCGGGAATTGTTTAGACCCGCCTGCCCGTCCCCTGTGATGCGCAGGACAGGACGAGTTGGGAGGTGTGCGCAGGGACTGAGTTCCCGTTTACAATGATATGCCCAGGAGCATGGGGGGGCCAGACCGCCAAATTCTGACCTGCTTGGACATCTGCAGCCAAACACTTTCCTTGTGCGTCTCTATACATGTGGTGTAAATCCTGTAGATTTAGGGTTATGTGCGCAATCGTGTGCGTGTGTGTGTGCAAATGCGTGTCCGCCCACCTGCAAAGACGCGCACTTGTGTGCACACGTACGTATACGCACGTGATCGCACGTGCATGTTTGTCCGCAAACACACACGTGTCACAGTTGGGCACATGTCAGAAAAGGTGGCTCAAGTGGTTAAAATCGGCCGGGAAACCACGATTCCTGCCACCATTTCTCCTGGGTTTGTCATGAGGCTCAAATTTTGCACATGTTTTGTGTGTGTGCATTTTTCGTGCAGGTGTTGCCCCCGCATAACTTTCCTGTTTGTGCATTTGCACATGCATGTCATGTGTGCCGTGCCAACATGTATGTCTACACACGCGCACAATTGCACGTGTGCACCCGCAAGTATATATAGGTGCTACGGTAGGCGTATGTGCCAGCATCGAACTTAGCTTTGGCATCGTGAGGTTCCAGTCATGTACTGTGTGGTTGTTCAACTTCGCGCACATTTTGTTTGCGTATGTGGTTAATGTATTCGCATGCGTATGTGTGTGCACGCGTTTTGGCGCCTAGATGTGCTCGTGGTTGCGCGTGTGTGCATGTGCCGATCTATGCGTGTGCATGCGCCGTCATGTGTGCGTCTACACGTGCATGCCCGCCTTCATGCAAACATGTGCGCGTGCGCACACGCGCATGCATGTTTGCGTGCACACACATGTGTCAGATTTAAACACATATTCAGGAGCGGTAGCCCGCGTGGCTCAAACTGGCAGGAGCAAACCACGGATCCAGGGGCGCTTGTGTTGGGCGCACGTGTGTGTGTCTGCACGTATGCGCGCCTCGTTCAGGTGCGTGTTGCCTGCATGCGTGCTTGCGCAATACATGTATATGTGCAGACGCATGCAAATGTCCCGCCATTCCAGCCCAACGTCGGTGCCGGAGACATGTTCAAAGACTGTTTTTTCAATTCGCCCTTCCGCAGGTACTGAGGTTCCGGCCGTTTCTTGTCCAGTCGTTGTTCAAACTTGCACACGTGTTTGTGTTTGTCTTTGTGTTTGTGTACGCATGGCCATGTATGCCTGGTTACGTGGGTGCGTATCTCACCTATTTGTGCGCGTATCCCTGAATACACATTTGTGTGTGCGCATACCAAGACACGTGCGACCACCGGCATTGCGGTCCCACATATGGGACAACAAGGTTTGTGGAAATAGGGCTTGAACGATGAAACCAAAACATCCAAAACAAAATGACAACCCGGAGTCCTGACACAAAACGAACATGTCCATTAGAAGGGCCCTTAATCGTGAAAAAACATGTTTGGAACATTTTTCGAAATATTTTTTGCGAATGTTTGCGAGTTCTTTCAACCACGGATGGTAATGACAATATCGAACCACGGTGTGTTGCAGGTGAACGTGCAATCTGGCCTCCTCACATTCGGAGCCATTTGGGTGGCCGCTGCCGCGGGCATCAGCGCGCCGTGGAACTACACCATGATCCGCAGCTTGTCATGAATCAGTTCGGGCACACAATGGTAATAGTAAGTATGCCCCATCCAATTTTTGTTTGCGTACATGTCGAACATGTTCGGCTCTTACAAGGCAATCCAGCAGTCAGTGATTTGTTAGGCTTTGGACGGGTGATGTTGCAAGTTGGCACCGGCATGTCAAGTGTAAACCCCGAATATTTCCAAACCAAACGATAAAAACAACAGAGCCCCAGCAGGTTTCTTCATCGGCTGTGCTGGCGCGACGTTGCTTGGCCTTGGTCGGGCAGCGCTGGTTTTGAATCAGTATTTTGCAGCCCCGCATCAGCTAGGATTGGGAAGAGGTTAGGCAATGACAACTTAATTTTCAATACGTTGCAGACCATCGTGTTTGCGCTTGTTTCGCCCAGCGCGCTGTGGACAGTGGGTGGCCTCGTGGCGAGGCACAATTTTTAGTTGGTGGGTCGTTCCTTGCGTGAAGCAAGGGGTATGGGGTGAGGACATGGACATGTCAATATGTCCATCAATATGTTGTAAACGCTTCAACTTAGATCGGAAAGCACGGGAGGTCCATGGGAATTGGGACACGACATCCACCGATGTGAACCAAACGTAGATGCGCCTGCATGCTAGGTTTGTCACCAACCAGTTTTGGTGCTCCTTGATGTTTGCCCCGAATGTCATCGGAACTGCAAACGCCACAGCCGCTGGATGGGGCAACCTTGGTGGTGGTGCCACTTTGCGCAACTATTGTAAAAGCTTGTCAAGAAAGAATCGTTGTTTTCATGCCGGAATTAAAGGCTAAATTCGTAGTACCTCATTGAATGCTTCCTGCAGGCTATGAAGTCTTAAATCTTGGGCAAAGGATCCTTAGCGCCGGGTTGAGGCCGTTAAGGTTCCTGTGGGGATTGGTTCATACACGACAGCTGGCTTCAAACACGGATCCTTGGACATGGCAACAGCGCTCCAGTGGTTTGTCGGTGCTGACATGGTGTGAGGCCATGATGGCCTTGCATTTTGGGAGTTCAGATCAAGTTTAGATTTGGGTCCAGGGTCGTACCGTAGGGATCCCTCCATTCGGCTTTTGGAAACAGGGTTTGTAGGTCTACATGATTGATTTGTTTTGTGCTGCATTGCCATGTTTTGACAGCATGGGATCCTATGCAATGCTCACAGACCACCAGAATTTGATATCAGAGCTGAGGTCACGCAGATTTTTATGATGAGTGTCCTCTTCAACCCGATGGTTGAGTCTGGCATGGCCCCGGATACGGCTTGGCGAGTGGCCATGATCGTGCCCTCAGTGATGTTCCTCCTCTGTGCACTAAGCATGAAGCTTCTTTGCTGGGACACCCCCACAGCCAAGCGTTTCGACGTGTCCGTCACGGGCAAGACCCAAAAGCCTTCCTTGATGGATTATTGTGACGTGCTCAAGGACATCAGCATAGCATAGGTTTAGCTGGTTTCCTGCCGCATTTTCAAACCCCGAATATAACAACCGTTGAAATTGCGCAAGGACATTCGTGTGGTTGTTATGATTTTCCAATATTCAGCATGCTTTGGAGCTGCATCTGGGCAGCATTGGTACGCATTTTGCTCAAATACAACTGTATCCATAAATTACTCATAAATTATACCAGTCCCACGAGTCATCATCATCATCATCACCACCACCACCACCACCACCAGCATGATGATGATGTCGAGGTACGGATTTTTGCTTCGCCCCCCCCAATTAACCTAATTGTCCGTATGTATGCACACATGAACCTTAAGTTTTGATTGTCAGGTTGCATCCTTGTTTTTTTTCAAGCTTGTTCCCCTTTTGCAGCCCCAACTCTTCAATGCATGTCCGTCCGCACCCCCGCCCAAGATGATGGAAATGAGTGCGCCCGAAAGTGCCCTAGCGAGATGTCATCAGGTCTGAATACGGGTTGAGCCCCACATGGCCTCGGAGATTAATCAGAATAGGAGGGTTGATGTGCCACAAGTTTTGCCAGGTTTCGCCACCTATGCCCAGACAGTGTAGCCAAACATCCACCCGACAGCGTCGTAGACCATGTATTCCCCCCCCCCCTCCGAGAATGCTCGTGCTCAGGCAGGGCCTCCGTTGCTTCGGAAAACACGTGTCCCGCCAAAGCCGTTGGGGCTGCCTTTGAGGTGCAAAGTGCTACTAGTTACCTCCACGGGTCAAGTCCACATGGTCATACAGTGGTGGCTTCCCAAGCAGAAGGTATGAAGAGCATGCATGCAGGTAGCTTTCACAGGTAGCTTTCACTGTAGCAAGGTTAAATCTGTTTCAGCAAGGCGGCCCGCGGTGCTCAGTGGACATGCGCGGTGGTTGGAGGTTGCCTCACAGGAGCTCCAGCAGGTTTTGGTGTCACAATGGCAGCTCAGCAACGCGCTGCAAGCCACTTGCGTAGGAAGGCCCACGCCTGTTACGTCAATGGCATGACTCGGTTCCCATGTTAGGGGAGAATCGTGAAGTTCATAGAAACTTCTTTCTCGTGTATGGGCGGAGAAGCGGGCTCTCGCCGTCGTTGCAGTTTCATCCGGGCCCTGCGCCCCAAGGGTCTCGTTTGCAAGAGAAGCGTGACAGTGGAGAGCGGCATGGCTCATTAGTTGCGGGGTCCTCTTTAAAAAGTGGGCCCCCCTCCCCCCCCTTCCCCCACCTAACATTAGGGCCCCCCCCAAAAAAAAAAGATTAGGGATCCTCAATACGGCCGCCTGAGTTCCCACGGTTCTGAGGTCCCTGTGGATTGATTTAAAAGGGATTGTTGCGAATCCTTCCTATCTTTTTAGGGTACCAGAATCAACGCACGTTATGGGGGGGCTTGCAATCACTGCCCTGATCCTGAATAGGCAGGCCCCAAAACGCAATATAGGGGACCGGTTCAATAAAGGAGGTCCAACATTATTTGGATACAGGGCGGGGCTGCCACTCTTAGGGCGTGGACTGAGGCGACGAGGCCCACTCCAAGGTTTCTGCGGGAACCGCTTGCAGGTGAAAAGCTCCGAAGCATTGCCAGGAAAGTTTCAGGCTCGGTGCCCGGTCCATTTATGCAGTTGGCAAGCACATTATCTGGCCGCGTGAAAGTGGCGTGGTGCGAAGAGAGTAAGCATGAAAACAGCATTTTGCTGCTTGACCTCTCTGCTAATGAGTTGCGCATGGGCCTCAGATGTGCTCACGTCCCCTCATGAGACGATGTCACGCAGCGCGCAGTTCCAAGCTTGTCACGCAAGACTCGGTTCCAAGTCTGGCGTACGTGTAATGCGAGCCCTTTGCTTCGCATTGCAATTCAGACGCTGCCAGGGATTATTCACGGCCCAAAGGTATTATGTCAAGAAAGGTTGAGAGCAGAAGTGCCTCAACTCAGCAGCGTGCTCTGAAACTTAGGCTTGAAGCTATGATTGAGAGTCCAAGTTCAAGTGAGCACCCCAGAGAGACAAGCCCATAGTCTGCCCCACTTTCCCCGTCAGGAACAGACGGGTGCTACCTGCCACACCAACGCCAGCTTCATGCGTGAGGATCAGTTGGGAAGCCCATGCGAGCCTCCCATTCTGCGTGAGCAAAGCTACGAGTTTGACCTAGCGAGCCTGATCTGCCTGATCTGATGTTTCGTTTCTTGCGTTTCGCCCGGGCTTTGCTTACGTAAGGTGTCGTGTGACTGCCCGAGCTGCGAATTTTAGGTTGAGAGCCTGATCTGACATGTTATGTTTCGCACGGGCTTTGCTTGCGTAAGGTGGCGTGCAACCGCCCGAGCTCCGTATTCTGCGTGCACGCAAGTGCAAAGTTGGTGTTGAGAGCTGTTACTCAGGTGAAATTCCCCTCTTGCGTGCGTTCAGTACGTCAGTCTCGCTGCTTAACATTGCCATCCATGAGCTGTCCGAGGACTTCCTGTTTTTCAGTGGTTTGTCAGGTTCGGCCAGGCAATACTAACCCCGGCTCCACAACCCAGTATCCCGCCCTCAAGTTTTCACGCACGGATGAGCTTGAGAGCTTGACCGCCTTCTTGTACGCAGCAGGAGGATGGATGAGCAAAACGTGCGAATGCATACTTACTGGGCTAACAAACCTAGACGCAAACAACCCGGCTCATTAGCTCACTGGAGGTGACTTGAGGTGACCGGTGCTGGAGCCCAATCCGCGGGCATTGGCGCATCACGAGATTTCTCATTCGCCTCATGAAGTAGTTTCGTTTTCGGGTAAGCGGGGAATTTCCTCCATCTCCCAGAAGCCGCCAACACCGCAAGACCAGCAAGGTGGTTTGGTAGGCAAGAAGATGAAAATAGTGAGCAGTGCTTGCGACGCGGCTTGTCTGAGGCCCAGCAAAGCAAACAAGGCCTTTGCTTCCTGAAGGGAGGTACTGCTAACCTCGCAGTTGCCTGCAGCGCTGCCCTGGACTTGAGAAAGTTGCGGCCGCGCGCTAATTTTTGCTCTGGCGCGCCAGCCACTTGAAAAGATGCATGAAAGGGCCGGAAGCCGCAGATTGTGAGTAACGCGCCCAGCCGTCGCCCGTCCCTAACCTGCGCGCGCGCCCGGGAATTTCCTGCGTTAGGGAGAAGCCAGATGTTCCTCAGCATCCCGCTCAGCTTTCCTCAGCTAAGCAAACACGGGTTTTACGCTGTTCAATCTGATGCCAGTTGATCTCGATGAAGCCATGTAAAGGGAATGGATCCGTCGCGACATGTTGGGCTTGGGCGCTGGCGATTGCGGATACCGTGCCATAGCCGCTGCTCGCATCAGGCAAGCGCCCGCGCGCACGAGCGCTTGCTGCGAGCGCAATCGCCCTGCCCCAAGTGAGAATGCCTGCTGCGTTTTCAGCGGCGTGGGTGAGGCAAGCAAAAAAAGGAGAGAAGCCTCCGCCTAAAGCATTTTGCAGCGCCATTGTGGTCACAAAGCAGATGCAGGTGCTTCAAGAAACTGGCCCTTCAGCTTCAATTCGTGTGGAGATTCGGAGATTTCTATGCCATCGCATGCGCCAAGTGCTGTGTGATTTGGAAAAATTCATATTGCTGTCAGCAGGACCATCTGCGCGCTGTGTGCACCCGTGCTGCCCGCGCAGCCACTCTCAAGAACTTTGCAAAACTACGCGTGTCCCTGCCCAAGGATGCCTGCGAGCAGCTTCTTGAGCGCTGCAAGCTAGATTCTGGTGAGGAGTGCCTTTCCACCCTAAGCCTACCCCTAAACCCTCTGTAGCTGCAGCATCGACCGGCCACGATTTGACTTGCGTTGAGGGCGCAAGCAGACAGCAAAGAATGTCAAGCCTGGATATCGCGCAAGTGCTTGACCTGCAGAAAGTGCACCTACCATGCAAAGCCCAAGTCCTCAAGCGCGCGACCCAATGCGCTCCTGACACTGGAGCCAAAGCACTGCGTGTCGAATACCGTTTTTGAAGTGGCGACGTGCTGTCGCTAAAGAGTGGAACCTCACCAGCAAAGAGAAGCGTGCCTTCGAAGCTGCGCTTGTGCCAATGCATAAGGCTGATTCCAGGGTGAGAGACCTTACCCAAGAGAACATTCATCCCCGCCCAAGTCCGTTCGTCAACGGTGTGGCCCCTGAACTCCCAGGGCGTGGCTTACGCGTGGGATATGCTGAAGTTGAAAGTGAAACACCTCTCGTAGTTGCGTGGACGGAGCCTAATTTCACCCCAGCTCAAGCTGAGCAAGTTTTTAATTAGGTTGAAACTCAAGCAATATTGTGCTTGGCACCAGCCTGGCGGCCGCCAGAACACCAGTCGTGGAGGCCTGGTCGTTGCTGTTCGCGACGATCTCCCCACCATAAACTAAACCTTGAATCTTGATTCCTAATTGTTGTTTGGCGCAGGCCTGCGCCGGATGCGAGAGAAACTACGCTTCGAAGACATACTCGCTGAGCATCATCACATCGACCGAGATCACCCTCGGTGTGCCGTGGGCGGCTGGAACTGGACCCTTGAGCATACCGCAGGTGTTGCGCTTGACGAGGCAGGTGGTCTTAGACCTAGCCGCAGGGAAGGAGAAGCGTGGATCACCTTGTTGCCCAAAACCTGCGTGCGACTGACCCCAGCCTCGATGAGGAAGTTTTTGGTGGTCACTTTCTCTGTCTGTCGAATAATCACATCACGCGTGAGCATCCCAAAATCCTCAGGGGCAGGTTTCATCAGGTAGGGGTAAGTCAGGGTCGAGCCCCATGTTGCGTTGGGCACTAACCGGATTCAGGTAAGGGGTTGGATGTGCAGTAGCTGCCGTCAGGTCCTGGCCCCTATGCCTGGACAGCGCAGTACGCGCCAGGCATCTATCCGCGTGCACTTGAAGAAGTGTTTCCCTAAAAAGGTTATCACTCCTGCCGAGAACGCCCGCCGGGTTCTCCGATCTGGGAGGGCCGCCTTGCCTCGGGATGCACTGGTCCCGCCCAAATTGTTAGGAGCCGCGTTTGAGGTGCACCGCGTCATCGGCGATTTTCACGACACAAGTCCACAGGATCTTAGGGCAGTTGGCTCCCAGGCTGAAGGTATGCACATCACATCTTCGTGTGGAAACGTGCCAGTACTTGCCGTTCTTATCATGCTGGGAGCTATCATAATGCTGGGGGTAAGATCTCGCGTAATCCCGCCGCACGGCCGGCGGTGCTCAGCAGGCATGCAAAGTGGTGGGTAGCTCCACCGCTCAGCAACGCCCTGCAGAACCACTTCAAGGCAAAGGCTCGGGCTGACCAATCGCCGGAAGGGATTAATGCAGCATCTGGGCACGACCTGGTTAAGGTTTTAGGGGAGAAAAGGATACTAATAGGAAGGCGTACAGAAAGTGCCTCGCGTGCAAGAAGTGCGCTGTGCAATGGAGGACGGTCCGCGAGACGCGCGCTCCGAGTCTCGCGGCCGTGCCCGCGAGGCCGCATTAGGAATGGGTGGAGGACCTTACAGAGGAAGGGGTGGAGCCCCATCCCAGTCCTCTCGCAACCCTGTCCTTTCCGCCCCCTCAGAGGGCGCCGAGCTTGAATATTTTGGGATGGGCGGGGCGCCTAGGTCTTAAGGCCTAAGTGTCCACCAAGATTCACACTAAGGACCATAAAGTGCCCTGTCCTCAAAAGCTTGTGGCTAAGGAATTAGCAACAACTAGGTCTTAAGGCCTAATGTCCATTAAGCTACACGCCGAAGGAATTGGCAAGCGATGCCATGGCTTCAGGGAGTGAGCGTGCGGCGTAGGAGTCCAAGGGGCTCCCTGTCGCCTCACGACTTGGATTAGGGTTGCCGTTTGGGTCTGGTTTATGTTTTGGGGATAGCGCAGGACATGATCCGGAGCGATTCCAGTGCTCTTGGATATCAACACCTGACCGGACAAGCCGGCGGCACAGGAGTCCGGGAGGCTCCCTGTCGCCTTATCAAGTTACACAGGGCTTTATTCCCCAACAGGCCCCCTGTCGCATTACTAAGTTTATACACTCAGGAATCATGATGAGCACAGGCTTGAGGCTCAAGTTGAGATGCTGGGCTCGTCGTTTTTTCTTGCACTCTTCCTCCCACACCGAGCCAAGTGAGCGCTTCCTGCGTGTACCCTGTGCAGCTGACTCCCTTTGGACTCGAGCGTCAGATCCCAGTTGACAACCCGGGCTCATGAATTTCTATCATCTTGCGTGAGCACAGGTTTGAGGCTCAAGTTGAGAGGCTGGGCTCATCGTTTCCTTGCACACCTTTTCCCATATCGAGCCGAGTGAGCGCTTCTTGCATGTTCCCCGTGCAGCTGACTCCCTTTGGGTTCGAACATCAGATTCCAGTTGAGAACCCGGGTTATGCATCCTTGCCATTGTGCGTGAGCACAGGTTTCAGGTTCAGGTTGAGAGGCTGGTGAGACGCATGAAGTTGTAAGCTTGCTGTCGACCATCATTTTGTATGCAGCAGGAGGATGGCTGAGCAGCAACAAACATATCCAATCCAGATGTGCACACATTGGTGTGCGTCGACGCCGAAACAACCGCAAGTGCATTTCCCTAACCCGTGTTTGGCAGCCCATCCCCTTACCACGTGTGTGTTTTGCTGCACGCAGATGTGGCCGCAGATGCTTGTGTAAGGCAAGATTGCTCAACAGACGCAAGGCCGCAGACCCAAGGACCCTCAGAATCCTCACTCGCAGGCCTGCCACGTGCGAGCTGTTACCTTCCCAGCTGGAAAAGTGGCAAATGCTGCAGGGATCAGACTTCCTCATGCTGCAGCCCCACTGTGAGGATGAAGCGTCAACTCATTTCGCTCAAGTGTGCCGCGAGCGCCGCTCGCTTTGTGGGGGTGGTGCTGGCGGTGCTGTCACAAAGCGCAAACGGGAAGAACAACAATGGAACGAGAATTGGGATGCAAGTTGGGAATGGGACGAAAGCTGGGATGAACAAGTCTCTGCTGATGATTCCCTAACCCAAGTCCTGAAGCATACGCTGCAGCAATGGCAGCAAAGACAATCGCAGCCCGCCGCAAAAGGGGATCAGAATCAACAATCCGCCCAGCAGTACCCTAAACAGTCCTATTATCCCCCTAAACCCTCGCTCGCGTCTAAACTCTAAACTCCTCAATTTGCTCAATCAGTGTGTGGCGCAGGGTAACACCGATGAACAGGTGGCAAATAAGGTACTTCGCATGTTGGATCGCCCTCGACAGGACAACAGTGGGGGAAATCACAATATGCAGTCCTATTGGCCCAGTAACCAAACCCAACGGCAGGTCACTTCGCAATGGGAAAAGGAAAGGCCCCGAGCCCCCAAGAATGCCAAACCTCAGTCAACCGCTGGCAAATTGGGCAAGACAACGGTCTTCGTGCAAGCAGAATGGACATGCGCACCTGTGCTCATGTCCCGCGAAGAGGCGTTTGAGTCTTTCAGGGAACCTTGTGGTCTGTGCTTCTGTGCGGGAGTTTGATGAGCTTAGCGTGTATTGGCAGAGCCATCAGCACCAATCTCACTGCACGCTCGTCTTGTTTGGACGCCATGATGTAGGAGGGACTGCTCACAGGCATGTGCGAGCCAGTGGTGGAGACAAGCATCTCAGAGTCCAAGAGGTCACGCTTAGGGCCTTAGGTGACTGGAAGCATACTCCGTGGCCGAACCCGTTGATTGACATCAATACGAGCGCCATAAAACCTGTAGAGAGGGTCAGACTTCGCGTTGCTGCTCCTGTTGAGTATCGGGCAATTTTTGCTGATGCCAACAAAGGTACAGCTAAAAGTATACTAACGGAGCTAGTAAATCTGGACTCAAGCATCCCTGCTCACAAGTTCACTGGAGGTGACTGGTCCTCTAGCCAAATTCGTGGGCAGTGGCTCATCACAGGGTTTCTCACTATCCCTAAGGACGATGCCCTTAAACTGCTCCTCTTGTCGGGCAAACGAGGAATCTTCCTCAATATTCAAGAAGCCGCCAACACCCCGAAGCGAATAAGATGGTTTGGCAAGCAGGATAATGAGAGTAATGAACGGTACTTTCGTCGATGCTCTGCCGAGGCTCAGCTCTTTGCTTCCGCAAGGGTGGCGCGGCTGAACACTCTCCGTCATATCTCATCGCGTGATCAAGATGGGCAAGTAGATGATGCCCAGTCTCATGTTGACTTTGAGTGGCTCACTTTGACCGCTGAGATGTCTGAGCTATTTCAAATTGCCACGAGCATTGCCATGCAGAACATCCCGGCGTGGGCTGATCAGGCGGAAATCTCTAGGGCCCAGGAATTGTCGCGGTCTTCGGCTTGGAAAACTTCTTCGCCGCACTATCAAAGGAGACCCACCCCGAGGTCTAAAGCAGTTGATCCCATCAAGTTCCTGAAGGCTCGGAGGAGATTGGGGCGCATTACTGAGCTCCTCAAGAAGTGCGAGCGCAACAAAATTGATGAAGCTAAGGTTCTTTGGCGGCGACTTCGACAAGGAGAAGCCTTTCATATCGATGCTGACGTCATTGAGGCCTTCAAGGTTGAGAAAGAGCATCTTGCGCAACATATTAAAACCTTAGAGAACGTTAGCTTTAGGCAGCGCGTCGAGAAGTGGCGACAGTCTATGGTTAGCTCCGTTTCGGTTCGGTCATTGTGGCTGAAAAAGGAGATCCCGGTTTCTCCAGTCGTTCAAGGGGAACATCAGCCGAGTAATCAAACCTCACCCGCTGAAGCCGCGCTTCGGAATGTCTCGGACTACAAAAGCGCCTTGTCGGCTAGGGTCCGCATAGAGGTCAATGAAAGAGAGCGGGCCCTCAACTCCATCACGGAGACCTTGAATGCAAACAAGTCCCCACAGGGAACCTATGGGAACGGCCCGGATTGGTCGGTCTTTCGCAAACAAATCGGTAGGGCAAGAGGAGTCGCAGGCATCGATGGTTGGTCTCTTGACGAAATCAAAGCGCTTCCTGTCGGGTGTCTACAACTGGTATGGAGCACAATGCGGGGATGGGGTCGGTGGGGTCATTGCCCAAGCATTCTCAAGCATACCAGGGTGGCCCATATCCCTAAGCCTAACAAAATCCACGATGGAAAGATTCAGCCCGAGGGTTTTCGACCGTAGCGGTGTGCTCGGTGTGGTGGCGGCTGTGGTCATCCTCTTGGATTCGCTCCTCGGCAGTGTTGGCATGGAGGGATGCTTACATCCCTGGTTGGGTCGGTGGGGGCCCCAATTCCGCTGGTGCTGAAGTCCTTGCTGCATTGGTTGAAGGGGAGTTCCAAGAGGGAAAGTACGTGGCCACTCTTGATTTGTCCCACGCGTTTGACACCGTGGATGCGGAGTTAGTGGTGTCTGCGCTTTGCAAGTTGGTCTCACCAGATATGCGAGGCTGGGTGCGATGCTTGGGTTCGCACTGGATGCGCCAGGTGCGTTGGCTATGCTATAATGCTCACGTTCATGAGGTACCGGTGATCTCCGCCACCGGAGTTCCGCAAGGTGATCCGGCTTCTCCGCTCGCCCTTGCCAGAGGATGGCTTCCGCAGGTCTCCGCGTCCGTGAGCAACTTCGTGAAACGCCTGGCGACTTTCGCCAGCTGGTGTATCTTGATGACCGTACATTGATTGCTTCCAACTCTCAGTTGCTGAGTAGGGCCATTGACCTTTGGGATAGGGAGTCGCGGTTCCTGAAGCTACTGGAGCATCCGGGCAAAATGCAGCGGGCACATCGCTATTACGACGGCTTTGACCGCGGCATCGAGGTTCTGGGTGTCTATCTCGGCGATGTCCCTCCTGAACTCCAACTTCGGGCTAGGAATAGGGTCGACGATGCAAGGAAATGCCTGAGTCGCATCGAACATCTTCCACTGGGGCTCTGGGGTCGCCTTGTCGATGCTAAAGTTTTCGCACTCTCCGAGGTCCTCTTTGGATATGTCGCCCACCCACCCCTTAAACATGAGGTCCGGGCTTTCGATCAAAGATTGCGGCGTACAGCTGGTAAGACCGGATATGCATGCCGTGACCTCATGGCAATCGTAGGGGGCGCCAACACACAGTGGGTTGCAGTTAGTGTTTGGAACGCCGTTTCTCTGCTTAGACGTGTTTCTAGATGGAGTACAATCCTACAGTTTCCTGCTAGGGACTGGTCCTTGCGAAGAATTGTCAACACTGCCCTTGCTGGTTTTGGATGGCAGCCTGAGGGTGATGGATGGACTTTTCGTGGCTTCTTTTTCAATCTCGATACTGACCCCAAACTAGTTGGGCACGCTCTCAGGGAATCATGGAGGCGATGGCACTATGCCCTAATGTCCGTCTTAACAGGTCAAAATTTTGAGAACTGGCGAAGGGCAGCTAGGTCTGTAGAAACTAAATGTCTCATAAATGGGGCACCTGAAAAGCTTGTGTTTAGGAACCCGCGACCAAGAGTTTATTCCCCAACAGGCTCCGTGTCGCATTACCAAGTTAGCAAACTAGGAACTCGCCATTTAGGTGGGATAGGCGGGCCTAATGTCCATCAAGCTACACACTCCGTGTCGCGATACCAAGCTACACACTTAGAACTCCCTGTCGCCTTATCAAGTTACCTTCTCGGTCCCTCTTCCTGGCCCTCCTTGCGCCGCATGGCGCGCCCACTCGTGGCAAGGGCGTCCAGGGGTTTATTCCCCAACAGGCCCCCTGTCGAATTACTAAGTTTCTTCCTAGGAACTCGCGATGAACAATCAGTTAGCGACGCACTTTCGCACGTACTTCCAGATGGCGGCAGCAGATGCTTCTGCATTGGCGGGCTCTTTCGGCTTGATGAACCTTTTCGCCCGTAGTTTGGGAGGCATCACCTCCGACCTGCTCTTTAAGAAGTTCGGCTTCCGCGGCCGCATTTGGGCGCAGTTCTTGGCTCTCTTTTTTGAGGCCATCTTCCTATTCTGCTTCGGACTTGTGGATAACAGCCAGCCGTGGTATGTTGCGCTCGCAGTTCTGTTGTGCTTCAGTTTGTTCGTGCAGATGGCAGAGGGTACATCTTATGGCATTGTGCCATTTATGAACAAGCAACAATTGGCCATTGTGTCTGCGCTAGTGGGTGCGGGTGGAAACCTGGGTGCCGTCATTGCTGGGTTTGGCTTCTACCGCCCTATCGAAGATGCGTTGCTGCCCTTCCAGGTGGGGACGGGCATGGGCATAAATAAGATGTGCAAACTCAAAACAAAGGCTTGCCCACATTGAGACCGACATTCGGCCAAGATCTTGAATGGTTTCTTGTGTGGCGTTAAGTCAGTTCAGGTTGGTTAGGTTTAAAGCAGGATCCGGCAACATAAGTATTTGTTCCTTAGCCATGCCTTGGTGTAGAGTAGGACGCTTGATAGAACTACAATTACCCAAGTTCGGGGAGGGAGAGAGGGAGATAAAAACTACGATAAAAAACGTGCGAGACCTTCAACGTTTTGTGCTTTGATATTCACATTGCTTGAAGGCTCAAGGGACTTAGTACCTACTTACAACTGTGCTTATCACCCCTCCCATGATTTCCAGATGGGATGTACTAAGGATATAAGAATACCCCAAATCCTAATGGGGTTATAACCCCAGTTATGAGTGACTACTATGTGCCATGAACTCGCAAGTCGTGTCTCTTGAAATGAATCAGCAGTTGTAGCAAGATGCAAAGCTGTTTTTAGCCATTGCCATGTTTTGTGGGCACTCCAAAACCTTATCTTTACACGGATCTTTTTCATACGAGTCCCTATGTAAACCTTAGTAAGGACTCCCGAAGACTCCTTATAGTTATATCCCTCTTAGGGCTCATCGTTTTGAAGAGGTCTCATACCCGATCTCGGGAATTTGTTGTTTGCAGAGTCCCTGTAGGTGCATGCCGGCTACGTGATGTTTTGGGCACTTGCGAGCCCATGCTACTACTGGGCGGAGCATCTGGGCAAAATACAGGGCAGAATCGCATAGTTGTGATGGGCCAGCACGATTAGATTCTTTCCCATTTAGACCTCGCTCAGCTCCTGGCTCCATTTTCTGTGGGAAGTCTGACCCTGGAAGCCTCAGCCATCAACCCCACGCCTCTAAACACTCCTAAGCCCTGAACTGCGAACACCCAATCCTTACACCATCAATTTTCCAACGCATTTAGCATCCAACCCTTACGCCTCTCACCCAAAATCCTCATCTCGTCGCAGTTGCCACAGTGTTCTAATGTTACCGTATGGACCCTTAGCCGCCCATGCTGCTGGCATTTTGAGTGGTCGGAACCCTGAACTTGAAGCGATGCCTGCACCTACGCCCCAAACTCCAAACCCTAAAGCCTGGAACCCTGATCTTTAACCCCTAAACCTAAAATCCTGGCCCCTTAACTCTAAACCCTGTGCTGTTAGCCTTAAGCCGTCTTAGGCATGGTGGCATGTTCCACGGACCGGCGGTCAAGTCCGGCGGAGCGGAGACTTCTGCAACCTGGCTGTAGGTCAGTTGGAAGTTTCCCTAAATATGACATAGGCTAAACTCCTTAAAGGGTTATATAAAGTTCAGGGTTTAGGGTCTACACTCCTTAAAGGGGTTATATAAAGGATTATTGAGGCATATTAGTCTAGGGGTGATGAAGGGGGATGCGAGAAGTTTAGACTGTAGCTAATATGTTTTCAGGATTCAGGGGACCCCAAGAAAGACACCAACAATTCCATAATTTTCCTGATTGTGCGTACGCAAAAAGTCAAGAAGATATTCCTAATTCTGTGAAATCCCCAGTTCTTCCTACTTGGACGGAGGTTCATGTTTACTGGGTTCATGTAGGGTTTGATGGGGGCCCTAAACCCTAAACCGAATTTGCCAGATTCCTCGGATAGGTTGCCTCCTGAAAATTATATGGAGGAATTCGAGCACCTACAGTATGGGTATGGGTTCAAGGTTTAGAGATTTCAGGGAGCAATCCTTCTATTACGTACTGGCACCAAACTGGGGATGTTGTACTTTGGGCGCCTGCACTGTTGTGGACAAAATCTGGAATTACCTGGAGCGCGTGTACTAGAATTTATGCATGCCGGGTTTGTTCAACAAGCGTCTGATGCGTAGTCCAAAAAACCGCATCAACCCAAAGAAGGACTTTCATTCACAAGCCCTGTAATTCGTCTTTGAAAATTAAAAATGGTCCCATCAATAATAGGTAATCGTCTGCACGTAATCGTCTGCACGTCGATTCCGACAGAAACTCCAAAGGCATCCGAATAAGAAAAACAGGGGTGCGCTGGATCAGGGTTCAGGCCGTGAAAGCTGAGCTTAGCTTTTGCTGCCCGGTCTGGGTTGTGGGTCCTGCTGTCTCTGATAGGTCTGCCAATAACCAGTTTCTAGATAAGATTTGTAGTAATACGGTTGATGGATGAAATCTTGCATCACCCTGCGGCCCTAAACTACTGGAATTCCTAGAACTTTAGGGACTTAAGGTGGTGCAAGATTGCTTCCATCAACAGTAGTAACTTTGATTGCACTTTCGTAGCTGCTCTGGGCTGGCTTCTCGACGCACCCGAACTTCTGTATAAACCTTCGACTGGATGCTGAGTTTCTCCTCAAGCCTGACTTATTGGTGGTGCGTAGTGAATAAGGGAATGCATACTATAGGGATTCTATCGGGATTATATAGGGATTGTATTCACTGATTCCCCATTAACCACAAGTAAGTACATGACAAGTTGAGCTGCAAGCGAGACGTGATTTTCCTTGCACAATGAGGTACGTGCTTGAGCACTTAGGAGTGGCATCCCCTTGTGAAACTTGTAGACTCTATTGTAGACTATTGTTAGTTTCGGTATTACTATAATTATTCCTATTACCGTTACTCTCGAGCCATAGCACTATAGACCGAAGATGGCATTGTGGGGAACTCACACCAGTACGAGTAGTAGTAGTAGTAGTAGTAGTAGTAGTAGTAGTAGCCGTAGTAGTAGTAGTAGTAGCAGCAGCAGCAGTAGTAGTAGTAGTAGCAGCAGTAGTAGTAGTAGTAGCACTAGCAGCAGCAGGAGGCAACAGCAGCAATAGCAGTAGTA
>CAJNIZ010047181.1:88691-141231 GCA_905231905.1 Symbiodinium pilosum | reverse complement strand
GTAGTAGTAATAGTAGTAGTAGTCAGAATTAATTAAGTGCAGAGGAGGACGGATTGCTTAGAGCAAGACCTACCAATTGAATGAATAGATAACGGCAAGTACAGTACAAAACAAAACTATCCTATATGAGGCTACAACCATAGTGTGTTCAGTGGTCAGTGATCAGGTCAGATTTATTGAATATTAGATTATTAACCTTGTAACGCTACTATATTATTACTCTGAACTGAACAATCAATAAGCAATGAAGGGTCTCAAGGTCGTCCAGGCTTGAATCCTATTAGTCATTGCAGGAGGGGGCGACTTAGATAGTCAGATGATTCTGTCTTGAGTCTTCAGCAAAAAATTACCTACCTGACTGACTGCACCAGCTAGGGCACAGCCATGACACAGGCCATAATATGACGAGCTGGGGGCCTTTCATTCATTTCATTCTGAAGTTCTGAAACATTGAATGAAACTAGTCGTTATGTCGTTGACCAAGGCTGAAGTCAAGGCCCATGACTGAGGCAGTGCTCTTCATTCATTGAGGCATGAGTTTCCTACTGAATCCACTGAATATAGCCAATGGCAAATTAAATTAAACTCAACCCTGAATCTGAATAATCATTGGATCCATCAAACAAAGACTTAAAGAAGTCAGAAGCCACTATCATTTCACCCAGCCCCTCCCAACTTTGATTTTCATTGTCATGGCCAGGAACCAAGCTGCAGGATCTTGAAGCTATGATTTTTTGATAGCTCGATCTCCACTTTCCGAACTAGGTCCACCAATGAGCAGCGGTCCATCGGGCGACCCAGCCTGTCGTATTCGTCCTTCAACGCATCGGCTTGGTCGGCCTTGTTGAACCTCAGCAAGGGACAAAAAAAGATACGCGAAAGCAGTTGAAATTCAGTATGCTATTTATTGTCTATGGGGAACTGTGCTAATCTTATTATTTGGCGTAGTTTAGTGCCAGTGCAATAACCTAGGCTAAATCTTACAAGCCTGCAGCCGCAGGAAGCACCACTGCAACATATATGCTGATATATTATAATCATATAGTACTGAAACGTATATTATTAGTAATAATACTGTATTGCTAATAGACTAATAGTAAATTAATTAATAGCAACAGTTAATAGTCAGTAGTAATAATAAAATAACATCCTGCACCCCCAATGAATGAAAACAGCTCATTTACTGGCAGAATATTAACTTAGTAAATAGTACCATAAACAATGTAACAATCAACAACAGTTGGACCGTCCTCTTTCATTAGTGACTCTTGCGGTTTGCTATAAGTAATAAGTATCTACGCCCACGAACAGGACCAAGCCTATGACTGTCACCAGTCACTCACTACAACACCTAATTTAAACTCGTCCTAACCTGGTCAGAGCACACTTTAAACTACCTGAGCTTACAAGCTACCCCCATAATGTCAGTCGCGCAGCGTATCAAGGGCAACACTAGGCCCCTTCCGGAACATGGCAAAAAATGCCGCCCTGATAGTTGCACTATCGAAACCATTGAGGAAGGAGATCGTGCACTTCTTCGGCTCCACATGGTGGATGAAGTCTTTCAGGTGAGTGTCCTAGGTTATGGCTCTAGTTTCACTGTTCCTTTACTCAGGAACCGTTGGACCACGGCATTATAAGTTTCGATTCGTGCTACTCAGAATCTCTGCTATTACTTAAGCTGCTGCAGGTTGTAGGTTGTGTTGTACACTGGTGTCAATGTCAATGGGACAGTACGAAACATGAATGAACAAGACCATGTTTCCGGAACCTTACGCCAGCAAGTGTAACTGGAACTGAGCATGACAACATCGGACTTCTTGGAGCGTGGCTTCCTTGTCGCCTGGCCATCGGATTTGGGCTTCCTTCCAGACGCTGACACGTCTGGCCCCTTCTCCTCCGGGACAATGTCCGTTGCTAGGATGCTCTCCCCATGCTCCCCTAGGGTTTCGAGGAAGGGCGTGGCCATGGTGTCCACTACAACAAATGACTGCAACAGAAACAGAGGTAGCTGATCTCAAGCCACAGTGTCGGCTGAGAAAACCATGCGCTATCTGCCAAGTCTGCCAATTGTTGAAACTGCAGCTATCAGCATCGCACAGGAATTGAGGCCTGAAGCTCTAACTAGCTGAGCTGGATGTTTTCCACGCACAAACTGCAACTGCAAATTTCCTGATTGGCCTGCATGACATGCACTGGCTGCTGTCAGGCTGCCTGGACCATTGGAATCTTCAATGAATTGAATTGAAAGGGCCCGGGGGCTAAGTAATACCCTTTTAACTCTTTGTGTTAATAAGGATTGAAGATTGGAGCTAGCAGTTCATATGAATTAAATCGTCTGAACCGGAATCATAGGGAATACAACGAATCCAAAGCCAGCAGCGCCTGAACATGTGCTGTCAGTCACAGCCCTGACAGGGAACAACAACTACGAACTGGCTTTCCTGTGTTGCAAAGGAAAAACACCGACGTCGTTCTAGCATTCTTCAGGTGAAACGCGTTCAGCACATGACATGTGGCCATCCACACAGACTCTGACTGACAGAATCACTGCTCAGAACCAACACTACTAATTTAAAATGTTCTGGAAAGCCGTATTATAAGTAATGCCTTAGAATGAATTATGTACCAACCCACAACCCACACATCAACCTCAAACTGCTCATTGTATTGATCAACTATCACGTGTTTGAGTCTGAGGGAAAAATCCAATCCTTAGCTATCGGTAAATAACTTGAGTAGTACCTACTTGTTCTGAGGGCATGGTGAGACTGAGATGGAATCCGAAACCAATGTAATGTAGTTTGTCCAACTACTTGCTGTTGGCGCCCTTGAACCTTGGACCCCATGTAATAACAACAATCAACGTCAATTTGTCAAGGGTTCTGATATGTCATAACCGCCTATCAAAATCTTCAGCTTCCAGGAGCCATTGAAGCATGACACTGTCAGTTAGGGACCAGGCAGCATGGCCACACTGTCTGAGGATTTTATGATGGGTGGGCACTGTGCGTTCAGAACTCTGAAGGCTTGGCCTTATTATCCTTACTAATGTCATGATGAAATACGTGTATGAACAGAAGCAGCTAAGCAAGTTCACACATTATACACACATTGGACGGACTCAGTTCTGTCTCAGTTTCAGGTCTGAAGACAGAAAGAGACAGTGTGAGAAAGAGAGAGAGGGAGACTCAGAGAGGAGTCGGTGAGTGACTAGCATGATATAATAATATTGAGAAGAAAGCTGACTACGACTACACTGTCAGAATGTAACAATGACTAATGACAATGTCACGTCAACCAAATGGAAACAAATACACTGACTCAACAGACACAGCATATTACAGGAGTTTTAAACCTGGATGCCTTTTCTTCTTGGGCCATGGGGAGGTTGATTGATCTAATCATGTTACAATGTTGACCATGATTATTGCTATTCACCAGCATTAATCAGTAGTTTATCGAAAAGATAGTAATAATCATAGGCCTAAGTTCCAATAATGATTTGTGGTTTTACACAGAAAATGAGCCGGGTTATTCATTGTCATTCACTATGATAGTAGCTATTATTGGTGGTCATACAATACCTGCCTGCCTGACTAATCAACCAATCCCTGCCATGAAGCGGGTCTTCCCAAAAGTCAACCCTTTCACCCTGCCCAGGCCCACTTAATTATTTAATAACAAATAAATAAGCAAGCTTCCCTGCTATTCAGAAATACCCCGGAACTTAACTAACGCACTTCCCCTAGCAAATGTCTTATAGTGACAATAGCAACAACAAGTTTCTGCCTCAGAATGTTGTAGTCAACAGTCAAACCTGTTTGAAAAGACTACACAAGTACCCTGGACCCTAGCCCTGAGCACAGTAAATTTCAACACTGGACACTACCCAGTCGTAACCCTCATAAGTTGGTAGCCCTAATAGTCAGTAACTCTTAGTAATTATAAATAGCCCCGTGAATTAACTATATTATTAAATTAATAGATGAACAAACTTTATACATATAATATCCTAACAGCAGATCGTAATTATATAGTAATGAGCCCAAGAAATGAACCCTCACTGTTACCCTCACTCACAACATCTCCAGAGCATAAAAGTCGTAAAACGTTGGCACATGCCTCACTCCCATCATCAGGCCACAATCCCTGCACCCAGGCCCTGGCCCTTACCGCGAGGCCCAAAACAGCTAAGTGAAATCAACTGCATGATTCCACAGGTTGTAAAGTGCATTGAGTTTCCACACAGGTCTGCGGCTCTTTGAATGTCTGTTGCACCCAAGAGTGGAACGTCCATAGCGTTCGCGATTTCTGGAACGGACGGGAAGGCCATTGAGCAAAGTCGTTCTTTCTGTGTCAACCAACGTTTCTGAGTTGGCAGCCAGCACAGGCTGTTGCGGGAATTGAGCCTGTACGTTGGTATTTTGTCTGAGTGGGCTGACCAACTGCAATACTCCGCTGAATCTCCTAAAAAATATACTAGGTTGCTGTTCAAAGCCGGCAGGGATCCAAACCTCTGAATGTACTTGGCATCCAGCTTTTGTCTCGTGTCTTCTTCTCTAGTAGAGAGGAGGTATCGTAGATCACCCTGGCCCTGCCGGAATGGTATCCCTCGTCGTAGAGCAAGACTGCTGGCCTCCATCTGGATCTCAAACTTTGACCCAACCAAAAAGTCTGCCACCTGCGCCTTGACGTGCTTCTGAAAGGCAGCAGTGAGCCGCTCTTGCAGGTCAAACGGGTCGAACAAACACGTGGTATGCTTTCTATGGGCCCCAATGGCCCATGTACGGTAGCGGGCTAGGCCGCTGAACCCAACATTGGCTGGCTCTGAGTACAGCTGGTAGAAATCATGGTCTGGGTGCGTGTCCTCCATCATGCCCATGTCAAGATCCTGGACGGAAAAAGGAATTGAATATACTAAAGTCATTGCATCAGGGGCTTGAATGTTTGAGTCTATAATTGTTAGCTTCCGAACTTCAGATTATTGAGAAATTAGTCAGCAAAATCAAAACTACGACAAGATTGAATTAATTTAATAGTAACTCATCAGATGGGAGTCTGATAATCATAGAGTACCAGTAGTAACTCAGGTGCCCGTGCACATTCCTGGGCAGTAATTACACTATTACAGTGCCCACTGTAGACTGAAACTCTGATAGGAAGGCATGCTGTGTAATTATGTGGAAATAATACATTTGCAAAGGGGACTCGGCTTGACTAATGTCAGAACCCCTGGTACCCTATAGGACTCTATCACTTACTTTTGCGTCCCTGGGTTTAATTAACTCAGACACATGCTCAAAGCTGAGCCTAGGCCCCAAATTCTGTTGTACGTGCACAGTCATCGGTTGATGGCCATGGTTATGACTCACTCAACGTGTTAGAGTCATCACATCCAGAATGATCTCTCAAGTGTTCAATTAAATTAACGCTTCGCAGGCAGACGTAGCTCAGCCTGGACGTCAATTGACAATGAATGCAGCACAATGTGTATTGATTGATAGTTGACTGTGTTGATTCGAGTCCACTGAAGAAGGACCGGAGGCTGAGGTATTGTTTTACGGTAGCACGCATGAATTAAATAGTCTGCCATGGTTTCATGTCATAGTCGTTGTTCATTCCTCCTTCAGGCAATGGACTAGGAAATGACTGTCACTGATGACTGCCACTAGTCAAGGCAGTTATCAGTTTGGTTCTAACTATGGAATACTACTAGACTAGTATTTAAGACTTCAAAATTAATCCTATGTGACCTCACCTAGTTACTAACAGACTAAGTTACTTAGCATTACTATTGCTAATTTGTTGCAGCAATCAAACCAGCAGCAGTTGCCAATGTAGATTTTTTTGAAAACTTAAGCCAGCGTTCAGAATGTGACACCAATTGGGTAATAATAGCCCAAGCTTCTTTGGTGCACTCCACCAGAATGAGGGGAGTCTCAGAGTCAGTCGTCCAGCGCCCATGTGCAATGTAGACTGCGTTTGTCGGCCCTGCCCTCTTCTGTCTCTTACCCGCAGTGCTCATGTCAGGGCAGGGTAAGCCCGATACATCGAAGATCGGCTTCTTCTTAATGGAACAGCTTTGGCCATGCATGACACATGGCATGGCATCCACCAAACATGCGCCCTTCCCTGCATCCAGCCTCTTGGAGTATGTCATATCCCCGTCAAACCAAGGGCCCTGTAGAACATTCGTGATGTCCTGAAACAGGCAGGGGTCACTCCTCCGCCCAGAGACTTTCTGGCACCAACCGACACTCTCGAACAACAGCTGGTGGCAACGAGGGTTGAACTCCTTAGTTAATCATTTGGCTGGCTGATTGGACCGGTGCCTGCTGCATCTAACTACACTCTCTGACTCTCACGGCACTTGAAGACTTGGAGAAGGACAGATTCCAGCTATTGTCTAATTATGATCGAATCTTCTATCATGAGTATCTATCTTTTAAGATATTATATATAGATATATACTGATACAACAACTCAATTTCGAATACTAGTATCTACCTTATTATTTGCTATCATCTTCATTGATTCGGTCGGTCAACAACTAATGGCACATACTGGCTCTCGTTAATCTAGGGTGAGCTCTGATTCTATGTCAGCATCCCGAGTCTTTAGTCCTTAGTCTGGGCCTAATTAATCAATTTACCAGCCCTCTGACTCTGTCTGTCTGTCGACTGTCTCAGTCTCAGACTCATCAATCATAATCTAGACTTCGATTCGATCAACTAAATGATCCCAACCTACTCGACTCTTCGATCAAACCTTACCTTGACGCAATCTTCGATCAACGTCTAGAACCTAATCGAACCTTCCATCAACTCAAATGCCCAACCTAACTACTACTACCGAATGGAATTGAATGTTTGCATCTCTGTCTCTTCGAACTTGAATCTACCTGGTTACCTTATTAAAAGGAAAAATCCCCTACTTGGATTCACCATTCAGTTTGCATTTTGCTTCACGTCATGTTTTAAATTACATGCATGACGGAACCTTACATTCATAGTGTTAGTGTCTAGCCTGGGACCTGACCACAATTCAATCAAGAATTCTGTGCACCAGAATCCTGGAAGTCAAATGCTTATTGTTGCCAGCTCAGCTAAGGGTCCCACATAGCAGCAGTAGGCAGGTGCACTTCGAAGCCTACTTTGCCTGACCTATTGATGTCGCGCTCCAAGACTGCCCGACTTAGCTCAGCTGTGCCACAGCCTGTGCAGAAACTGCTGGCCGAGGCGAAGCCAGGAGTCCTTTGCCAGGCGGCGCGTATTGCTAGCGTTAATTAATAAATGGATAGAGTCCTATTATTTATTTCTTATTTATTAGTATATTCAGCTAATCTAAGAATACCAGCTACCAGACCTGACCAGTTATTCTCGAATCAACTGCTAAAATCAACGTAATACACCGTAACTCTAGTCCTTTCATACATGGGGCTGAGGCTCAGGTCTTATTCAGAACGAATCCATTGAATCTGAATATTGCCATGGCTCTGAGTAGTCCTAGGCTAGACTCGAAGAACTAGCACAATGCTAAGCGAGTTGGTCTGAGTCTGGATGAATGAACTGACAGTCAGTCACTGAGTGGAGTCTGGAGGGCTCAAATAGTCTAATTAATAATACTAATCATAACTAATCAAATGGCAAATGACCGAAGCTAAGCAGATGAATACTGTCAAGACTGTGGCACGCATGAGTTGACAACGTCAATGGGAAGCATCACGCACACCTCTGACAACTGAGGTATTGATGATTCTGGAATCTGGATTGGTAGTTAACAGTATTATCTTACAAGTTATTCCGTTGTCAGTTGTCTCATCAGTAGACACTGACTGAGCTAAGCCAAATTTAGGCAAGCAACCTGCAGAACTCTCCCAGGCACATCCTTTGCCACAATGTGCCAGGCTGATCTTATTCCACGGGCTGCTTGCTCCAGCAGTGTCCAGGAATGATCCTCGCAATCTGCAATCAGTAACAGTAATCACAATACCAAAATGTGTGCCCAGGAGATTCAGGTCAAGTTCGGAACCACACACAGACACACAATTGCAACTTGGAATTCTGAATGAATGATTGTCCGACTTATAATTGTAACCTGTGTCATTCTTGAGTTCCAGAAAGCAAAAAACCACTGACAATTCTTCAAATCAATGAGATTCAAATTTATTTTATGCAATTGAGTTGAGTGGCCGAGCCAAACACTGAGCTCTGCGTGAGTGGAATTGCACTTTGGTCTGAAGCTGACGTGTCACTGTCCCCATTGCCATTGCCATCGTCATGAGTACTCTGCCCAAGTCTGTGGGAAGCAGAGCAAGCAACATGGGACTGGGCGGGCTTGCAAGGACCAGGAGCACCAGCAGGAGTATTAGCGGCAGCACTCATGGTGAAGGCACGCTTCAGCGCCATGACGGTCAGGGCTTGCTCAGCCGGGCAGCCGCTCAGGCTCAGCACTACAATTCACCCAACTAATATACGACCACTGCTGCTGCTACTGCTAAGTACTACTACTACTACTACTACTAATACTACTACCATTACAATTAAATTACTACTACCTAACTAAGTATAATGGTATAATAGTACTGCTGTTGACATTGACTACAGTGACAGAAATACGAAATAATAGTTGTAAGACCGCATTATTGATTGTTAGTAGTGCCATTATGGCCATTGGCAGGTATTTCTCATTGTTGATTGCCATTCGTTGATTCTGACCACTGAACCGGCCTAGTAAGGCAGCTGGTAGGTTTCCTTTAAAGAGGCATCCAGCCGCATGTCCACAATTGCAAGAAAGCAACAAACCAAGCAGCAATACGCAGATGTGCCAATTAGAGTTGAGATTGCACTGTGACACTGTGCCAACTGGAGAATGGTAGGTGAAGGCAGCTGCACAGCACAGGTCAGACATGCAAAGAGATTCCGGTAGGGTTTACTGTCAAGTTGCCAGTGGCGGACCAAATGCGCCAATCCCAGCTCCATGACCTCAGGTCGGTACACAGCAGATGGCATGACGATGATCATTTCAGTTTTTCATTTGGGCTAAATTCAATGTTGCCAAGAGTCCAGGGTCCAGGGTGCGCAAGTCGATAAATGAGATTTTCACGGCTGCTGAATAACAAAATCAAGGGTACGCAGCAGCACCGTCCTAGTCAGACACGCGACATGTTGAATTCAATTTGCCCTTTGGATCTGTGGCGACCACGGACTTATGTGGATTATCCTACTTCCGGGGTTCCAAGGTACAAAGTCAAAGAGCCTAAGCCAGAGTCCTTGTCAATATAATAAAACTGATGGCAGAGTGACAGTGATTGATGCTGCTGCTGCAACTGCCGACTGCCAATGCCCTGCTGTACATTAGCAAGAAATTCTTGTCATTATTACATTATTACAGTAAACCATGACAGACAGGTGCCCTTCAATCTGTACTACAATTTAAGATTCGTATGAAGGCTGTTAAGTAACTACACTTATTACATGACTGCCTGCGTTCAAGTTTCTGTAGAACGAGTACGCCTCAATGGGCACCTTCTGGATGCTGGAGCCATCGAACATCACCTGGGCTGCAGGCAGGCACCCTGCCAACTTAAAGGGTGCTAAGTGTTAGGCTGGGTTATTTATTTAGTCAATAATAAGCCCTTGTCACTTGTTATTGATGTCAGGTCACAGTAGTAGCTTAGTACTTTCCTCTCAATGTCAACCTCTCCCAATAATGTGACCCTGGGGTTATTGCCCAATCATCAGGATAGGGCCGTCTGAGGCAGAAGAAGTCTGACTCCGGAGTTACTGAGTCGAGTCTGAGTCAACTGACTAATGAATTAATGATGATAATGAGACTTGTTTATTTATCATTCTTGGAGTTGGTTTATGTTAATTAGTAGTAGCATTATTGATATGCTTTGACTGACAGCTAATGCAATAAAGGTCCGAAATCCTAAGTAAGGCCAAAAGTTTTGTTAAAAGGCACAGCGGCATATTGCGATTGTGGTCTAGTAGGCACAGCTGAGGTGGAGGGTCGTGCTGCAATGGCCTACAACATAACTTGCCATCCTAGGTAATCCCTGACTGACTGACAGACAGTCGTGAATCACAGCTGCCTGGAATATTAATATTGCGTAAAGACAAAGGTTGGTCAGCGGTCTAATTTCCAGTGTCCAGCTCTGAATGAATGATGTTAGCATCTATCAGGCTAACTAGTTTGCAACGTTTCGTCCATGTAGCTTTGAGTTGGTATTGGTAGGGTAGGCTTCGGCATTCTGGTTGGGGGAGAATTCAGCTGTGATGTCTGATTCATCGTTCAGCGTTCATCTGCGGCTGTGCCAATTGTCATAATATTTATTTATTTAGATGTTAAATGTTAATAGTAAAGTTACTTAAAGTTGTTGCCCACCTCTGACTGACTTTACTTTAGCTAGCACTCCGAAGGCCTGCTACGACTAAGACTTTAAGAGTCACTAAATGGTTTTCAAATATGAATAATAATGATAATAAGAAGCCTACGAATTAATGTCTGATAATATGATGACATGTGATATATACTATTCCTCTAAGATGAAACTATTGAAGCCTGAAGTTCAGGTCACCAACCGTTTCAAGATTCAAACAGCTGTAATCTCTAAGCCTAAAAAGACAAAGAAGAATCACTGCTACACACTGCTGCTCTCAAATTATGTTTGGAATTCCTGGCCCCCTGATTACTGACTATCCTGAGGTGGCATTGGCCGCCCATCCTGAATCCTGAGCCTACTGGGCCACTGGGCTGCAGCAAGGCAAGCAAAACTTGCCAGGGAGGGTGTTGTCGGGCTTCTGTGTTAGACCTTCGAGTGTTAGAGGCAAACTGAATCTGGATGACTTTGAGGCCTAGGCCAGGTCTGCTCTTAGTCCTTGACCACTTAGAGACCCAGACTCTGTAAAAAAAAATACGGGCCCGGCCCCTGCCTGGCAGATCAATAAATACTAATATATATGAATCACCAGACATGACCCCTTAGATCATCATCATGTCATTCACAATTGAGGGCCCCACATGAAGCTGCAAATGATGGCTCATCATCCTCCGGGCTTTGGCAAGGTAGACCTCCTCAGGTGGTTTGCTTGAAACGAAGCTTCAAGGATTTGTTTTATATGAAATCTGGGTATGTGTTGTATGGATGGTTAACAACACATGGCTTCTCAAATGCTGACTGAGTGTGGGCAACAACTTCAGGACTATCAGCTCAGTCATTGACAGGCCGACCTCCGCGACTATGTGTATTTAGCCTTGCATCCAAGTCAAGTCAAGCGTCCATTTCCCATGCGGCTAGGGTGTAGTGGTGCAACTTAAAGCCATGCTGGATCGCTGCTTGGCGAAAAGTGTAGAACCTGGGACTGGGATGGGCTGGGCGTAGGGTTAGTAAGACAGGTCGGGTGTCAGCAGCTGCAGCTACATGAGTCAGTGATGTTATTAATTATTATAGTACTTTAATGATATACGTGTCTGTGTGGGTCAGGACTGATAGTCAACTAAATACTAATAAGTACAGTAGGTATAATCTTCCTCGGAATAATACATTCGCATAGGAGGCAGACTTGTGTCCTGACACTCTGTACAGGGGGCTTCTTCTGACTGACTCACTGCCAGTCAACTAACGGAATAATACAGTGCCTGAGGGCTTACTGCCAGCTAGCCAACTGATCAATATGAGCAAGTCAAGTGGCCGGCCATTCCGCAGTGCATCAATGATCTCCATCTTGTCAGCCGGGCGTAGCGGCCTAGCCTTTTTTTCTGCCAGGGAGCGATCAACAATCGAGCACTTTTGGGTCAGACGAATCACATTGTCCTCCTCAGTGGATAGTGGCGAAGTAACTACAGTGACTTCAGTTCAGGGCACCGGACGTTGTCATTGTCTTGTTTAAAAGTAGCTTCTGACTGAGCATCCGAGATTCTGCAGTCTGAGACTGAGACTGCTACGCACTTTCTCAGTAGTCATTCAGGGTTCTGGAAATAATGGGATTGCATGCACGGGATATTAGAACATTGGAGGGATTTAGTCTGCTAATGTTATGCGTGTAGTGTAACTGTTAAGAATTCAGAATGGCACTTCAGCCGTGTGTCGGTTACGGGGTTAGACGGTTGGCAGGGTTTCGGATACGGGGTAGGTTTACCTAAGGGGACCTACGGTAGGTAGGATTGATTCATTGTCAACTGTATGCACTGTCATGCCTTCCAGCAACATGATCCAATACCGACCAATCAATGATTCAATGACATTTAATTTTCAATGGGGTGCTCAGTGAATATCCTTGCTTACCTGTGACCCCCCCCCCCAACCCTACTAGCTAAGGGAAATGACAAGACATCAGAATTTCAAAGCACTGAAGGCCGGATACATAGGTCAGTGGGCCACACTCTAACCCAAAGCAATAAAAGAGCAGGATGATTTTGTATGTTGTGTAATGTAACTCCGATAGCAGACTCCAATAAATTCAAGCCCCAGCTCTGACTCTGACTAACTATTTAGACTTAATCTGTTACTTACTGCCTACATTGCCAATGGTAGTAGTCGAGAAGCAAGGAAGGAAGCCACCTGCGTCAGCACCGCCAAGGCATTGGCCGCCATTCCGGACACCCCGGGATCCCTGACTGCATGCTTCCTTAATTCACAGCTCGGCTCACGTTGAGTGACATCTGATGACAGTGAGTGGAAGATATCGTAATAATATTCATCATTCTCAGGGTTCGGGCTATCATTCCAGAGGAATCAGGAGAGCGATGCATTACCGACTGCGTGTCAGTCATTGCTGATTAGTCACTGTCACTGGCCATTGGATTGAAGTAGTGCTGCCAGCTCAAACTGATGCACATGACAATTATATTAGCTAGACCTTGTAACCTTGCATTCAAGTATCGGGTCCAGAGCGAATGCGATGACACTGGCCAACGTAGCTGCCGCTTCAGGCATCTGGACCCAAGGTTTGGCAACGTCCTTCCAGATGTCAAAAATTCCAGTTCTGAGTGCGTTATGCTTTATAATTGATTGAGAAAATATAGTTGGGCGGCTAGGATACTCATCTCCAGCGCTGTCCAGGTATTTCGTTACTGAACCAATGATAATAATATGCTGAGGAGCTTATGTGGAAACAGGCTTGTGAGTCAGGACCGTCAGACGCGAGTCACTGTCGAATATTCAGTAACATTGGCCTACTGAGGGCTATTATAATTTGGCCGGACAATCATAACTGCTTGCAATGGACTCCGTGAAAACCCAATCTGCTACCGGTTGCTTATACATATTGCCCAGCACCAGTCAGTCCAGCAGCTCAACACTCCACAGGCGTGACAAGTAGTCTGATGCCCCATTAACATCTGGCATCAGCCACTGCGGTGGCAGCTTGGTGTCAGCAGGCAATGTCACGCTCATGAGTGGCAAGCCTTCGTCGCGTCTTCATGGAATTAGGGGGGAATTTCCTGAAAAGGGATTTCATGGGGAGTAATTAGTGTAGGGACCGTGACCCTGACCCTCAGACCTGAGTTCACTGAGCCTGACCCTGGGAAAAACAACAGAATAATAGAGACTGTACTTACTGTACTCTACTGCAGAAGTTCAACTAACTAATCAATCCTACTGTCAGAGTGTGTGGTCCAAGGCTAGGCTTACCCTTTCTACTTATAATCTTACCAGACTTTAGGCCCTCTGATCTTACATTACTATTCTATTCCTCTTCAAACCTTCAATTCTCCAATCCAAAACCCCAGCCTGGTTGAAAACCCGGCTGCAGCTTCAAAGTCATAGACCCGTCCCTTGCACATACCCTAAGAAGTCCATCCAACAACTCGAATGCAATATTCCGCGGGCCAAGTGGGATACGGGAACTTTTCAAACTCCATGCCAAAATGGCGATCACCATTGTGGTGGGCACTGTTTTGTCAAACAGTGCAGCAGTGGTTGGATCCTGGGATGCTAAGCTACGGTAGTAATTTTAAATTCTGGGAGTTGCTCAAGTTTTTTAGAGCGGTGGATAAATTACAAGGGTTCGCGTTGGGTACATAAGCCTGTTTGGGAGTGCTTGCTGCGTGCCAACCCCACAGTGCGGACTATTGATGTTCAGGTAAGGCTTAAGTCAATCCATGAGAGTAAGTTCCGGCCAACAAATACTCATTGTCATTTTACCTGTCATGAATGACATTACTACTACTAGAATTAGACTAGATTAGTTAGTGAGATAGCCCTGACAGCCTGAGATAATACTCAACAGAGCTCAATTGAAGCAAGCCACCTTGTCGGACCTATGACGGCTGCAGATCGCATCCCGCAGCGGAATAGGAGACCCGGGCCACAGTTGATTGTGCACATCCTTGCAGCCCTTAAGAGCCCTGTCCAAGCGTTTGCGGGCTTTCTTCAAGTTCTCCGGAGTTGGTTCCAAGTTACCCAGTCGTGTCATAAGACGTGCAGCATGCCATTCGCACTGCACCTCCTTGCGAATGCTGGGGGCAGGTATGTAAACATCAAGTCCCAGGATCGAGCGCCTTTCCTGGAATGTTGCAGACATTGCCGGGGACAGTCCTACTGACCTGCCCGGCTGGGAGCCATGAGTTGGCCGTCAGAAGCAATTTTGAGTGAAAAATGCAGATTTGCCCTTCCACAAGCTGTCTCTCTAAAAGCTTCGAGAGGTTTAGAGTGATCTAGAGTGATTTAGAGTGATTTAGAGTGATTTAGAGTGGTTTAGAGTGATTTAGAGTGGTTTAGAGCATTTTAGAGTGATTTAGAGATGGTTTAGAGTGATTTAGAGTTGTTTAGAGAGTTTTAGAGTAGTTTAGAGTGGCTTAGCAAAACACTCCAAACTCCTCTTGAGAAAGTGGGTCTCCCCCAAGTGGGTCACCCCAACCCTTCCTGAAACCCTAAACCCTTACCAGTAAGCCTAAACACCAGATCCCTAAGCTGTAGCCCCGAGGCCCTTAACCCTGAACTTGGCATCCTCCGGCATCCTCGCTGGTGACGAAACCCCAGCCCTTCCTGGATTTGCACGTGTAGGGTCTGCTTAGAGAGTCAGGGGGACTTAGTAAGTAGGTTAATAGCCCCTACAACCCATATAGCAGCCCCAATTACCCCCATTATTAACCTAGTTACTAAGTCCCCTTGACCCTCCAAGTAAGGTTGAGGGTTTAAAGCTTCTAAGTACTGATTTTTGAATGGGTAGGGTTGAAGGTCTGGGGCCTGAAAAGTTCCTAAACAACTGGAGAAGCACGGTAGTTATAACCCCATTCGGTTTAGGGTTTGTAGGGTTCAGGGTTTAGGGCATGTGGGGTTGAGGCTTCGGGTTTAGGATTTCGGGCTGAGGGTATAACCCATTTGTAGATCTAGCTGCGACTCGTCTATGATCACATCAGGGGTTGTTGTCTAGCACAGTTGCAAGCAGATGTAATTTACCCTGAACTTTCACGAAGAGAATGCTGCTTGGCGAGGTCTTAACGTTTAGGGTATAGGTTCTCGACCTTTGCAGGTGAAAGCTAGTCTGACAGTGGTTGGACGTAAGGGCTACTGTAGAAGGATCTGGGTCTTGAGCTGAAGGCTTACCTGAACCCCAAAAAGTATGTAGGATAATGGCCTTTGCGGCTATGTTTAGAGGTTTTGGGCTATTGTTTTACCTACTTTTGGGTCCAGGTAGGGTTTTAGGTTGGTCTTGGGGGAATCTTTAAGAAGCTCTCCAGCCATTCTTTCCCGCCATAGCCCGGTAACTAATCTCAGGGTCCCTCCAAAGTACTGTAGGCACCGAACAAGTAGAATTGATTTTGTGGCATATTATACTAAAACTACTAGAGATGATATTGGCCATTCTTCGGGCATCTACCCTATGAGTCTAACAGGGCGCCGGGCAGGGGTTAGAGGAAAAAGGACGGTAAGATGAGCTATAGTCCAAAACCCCTAGTATCCCCCTTCATAACCCCGACAATACTCTCCTAGATAGTCTCCTATATAACCTTACTTTAAGGAGTTTTAGACTATAGCTCATGTGAGGAAACCCAAACCCTCCCCAACAAAAAAAACAGAGAGGATCTCTGACTAGGACCCGGATCTGTCTAAGGTTAAAACCATGGGCCCGTAGAATGGGGCCCTTAGCCTTGGGATCCTCGTATACCTGCTGTATGCCCTATATGTACCCTCAAGGGTCCCTAAAGCCACCCTAAACCCTAAAATCTGAACCACGCCCTTCGATTCTGTAGGGTTTTGGGGATGCTGGTGGCCAGCAAACCTTGATGCGCCTGTTTCTGTCCAGTGTGACTGATGGTTTAGGCGTTTGAGCTTAGGGCTTATAGGGTTTAGGAATTAGGGTTTAGGGCTTAGGGTTTAGGGTTTCGCGCCGGCGCAACAATTTTTTTTAGTCCTCTTGAAAAGTACTCGTGTAGTAGAAAGACTCTCAGTGAAAAAACTTTCCTATGATTGGGAGCCCGACGTCGATATGAAACATTATCATAAATTGGGAGCCATTGCATCATAGCCTACCAAGGTTCCATCAAAACCCTAAACCCTAAATGCCTAAACCCTAAACCCCTACACCCTCAACCCTAAACCCTAAATGCCTAAACCCCTAAACCCTTAACCCTAAACCCTCTAACTAAACCCTCGAGCTACTGGATGCCAAGCCTCTTTACCCCAAACGCCTCACTTGCCGTCTCCAGAGTAAACCCCAGTAAGGCCTACCTGAACCCCCAAAGTATGTAGCCTTTTGGGCCATATTTAAGGGTTTTGGGCCATTATTCTACCTACTTTGGGGGTTTAGGCAGTAAAGGTTTATTGAGACCTTGTTCTGGGAAAGGGCTGGGCGACTAGGGTCTCAGAGTTTAGGGTATAAGGCTATGCTGCTAACTGCACTCTGATGGAAGTCTGGCAGACTGCTTGATGGCAACATTGCCGATTCTCCTGACGGGGTTCCTAACAAAACGCGGGTTTCTATATGCAACAACATAGGGAACCGTCTGGCATCCCTTCATCCATACAGCAAAAATGTGGACGGAGCAGTCAATACAAGGAAATCCACTGGGAATCCGGCTCTTTCAATCGGCAGAGAGTCGCATGCGCATGGCTTGTTCCAGAAGGGTTTCAGCAATCCCCTGCTACTGACGCCTCATATTCTTTTGGCGTCCAACCTAACAAACAAATATGAACCCCCCCTACAAGCTGCCCTACAAGAAGACCAAAGGGGTAGCACAAAGCCTACAGTCATTGCAAACGGGTCTACGCGCAATAATTCTAGGAAGAGCGTACCTGCGCCGGACCTGCATTTTCCAACCAAAAACCCTGACCCTAAACCCTACGTAAACCCAAAACCCTGAACCCCAAACCCTATGTAACCAGACCCTGAACCCTACCTGTGTTTCCCTAAACCCTAAAGCCCAGGGTCAGTGGGTTGAAAGACTTGACCACTCCGTTGTACTCCATCGAAGTCTACCTCGGTGTCCCAGGGCTCAAAAATGTCTAGGGTTTAGGGTTCAGGGTTCAGGGTTTAACTAGGGCGTAGGGTTGTTTAGGTACATGGCAATCCGGCCTCAGAGCCCTAAACCCAGCCCATAATGGCTTCAAAGGGCGCCTAGGTAATGAAGTGTTCAGAAGCATTTTTGTTCAAAAGAAAGTCGCGCCCGCCCCCCTTAAATCCTAAACCCTAAACCCTTGAATCCCTAATGAAACCCGAAACACTCCCAAAATCAGGAGAACAAAAAAAACAATTTCGCGCACGGAAATCGTCATTGCCAGTCCAGCCCTTTGCCCGAACCCCACAACAAAAGGGGGTTTGCCAAACCTAGGGGGTACCTTTAAAAGGGATATTCTGGGCTTAAGGTTTAGGGGTCTAGGACCCAATAATGCCGAACAGAGAATCAAGTGGAAATGGAAAGTGAGCCTTTAGGGACTAGCGTTTCCCAAAACTAGCGGTATTCTTTGGGGCCCCCAGAAGAGGGATTAAAGTATTTTGGGGATGGAAACGACCAAACGCCTCAGGTGGGGATGCTTCCCTGACTCAGATGACATCTAAGTATCAAGACTAGGCTGTCAAGTACTCCGAGCCCTGTCCCATCTAGCGGGCACATATCACATGAGCCATTGTCTAAACTCCTAGTATGCCGCCTAATAACCCCTATAGTAGTCCCCTATATATAAGGAGTTTAGATTATGGTACATGGATGATGCTTTCCGGAGGCTTCGTATTGGCCCCCCCTAGGATGTGGTAGCAAAAAACATCGACGAATTTCTGTATATAGGAATGACTCAAGCTTCAACTGTTCCAAACGTTGTTTCACTGTTGAGTCTTTCCCGTCCGCAACGGGGCTCATGTCCCGCACGTTTGCGGCAGGTACTTGCTGACGTAGGCATGTATGCAGTATGTAGGCAGAGCACACTGGCAAATATGGGGCGGTGGTCAAAATCATGCTCCTTTCGGGGGTCCTACTTGTAATGCCGCCCAGAAATTTGAGGATGCCTACAAACTCAGTTCCCTCTTGCAGTAACATGCAATTAACTTAATTAACTAAGCCCTAAGCCCTAAATCATAACTGACTAAACCTTTCAAGCCTTTGAAACCCTAAAACAAGATCTACCAACCTTAAACCCTAAATCCCCAAACTCTAAACCCTAATCCCTAAACCTTAAGCCGCAAATCCTAAACCCTAAACCCTACACCAAAATTCGCCCAGGCTGATCCAGCCTCAGGGAATTTGGAACTTTCCGAGGCTGATCCGAGGTTTTCCTAAAATTAGGAATACTTTTGGGTGGTTTTTGGTTTTAGGCTTTAGGGTTTATGGGTCCCCGAAATAAGGATTGTAGTATATTGGGGTCCGTATTGGGGTCGCCTTATTTTGGGACACTACCAACCAAATCCCACTCTACTCCATCCAACCGTGGCAACCCCACCCCAGTGATGGGTGTTCCTGCCTAGCGCCACCGTCAGTATAGGGTTTAGGGTTTAGGGTTTGGGTTTAGGGTTTGGGCTTAGAGTTTGGGTTTAGGGTTTAGGGTTTGGGTTTAGGGTTCAGGGTTAAGGGTATGAAATTCCAGGACTTCCCTGGCGCCTTGAAGCTGGGTGTGTGATAGCGTTCACAATGAAACCTTCAGCCCCAAACCCTATGAACAAGTAGAGCCACCTACTTGGAGGGTCAGGGGCACTTCGTAACTAGGTTAAGGATGGGGATAATTGGGGTTTACTGTGTGGGTTATAGGGGTTATTAACCTACTTCCTAAGACCCCCTGACCCTTAGCCCTAAACCCTAAACCCCAAACCCTGAACCCCAAACCCCTTCCAAGTAGTGGCTCGGGCAAGGAGGCCTTGCCTTTTGAGTACGGTAAGAAATAAGGTGGAGGTCACCTTGCCGATAGCATACAAAGCATCAGGTTTGGGGTTTAGGCTTTGGGGTTGGGTGCTCCTAACCTCCCCTCCTCTACTACCCTGGTTTATTCCATTAATGCAAAGTAAAGCTGATGAACATGAAATCCTGGGGAGGGTGGGGGGGGGGATAGCGTAGGAGGGTGGTTAGGGAAACCTTACAACCCAAACCCATGCGTTCCAAGCCAGCCTAGGTGCCGCTGAGGAGTGCGGGTGAGAGTCCCACGCTGCAAGTCTCCACAATGCCACAAGGTGGACTACGACGATACAAGATTAGGTTTGGGATAGATTTTGACACCTGTGTGAGGAAGCTCTTTCGATATGGCTCGGCCTAAGTTGCAAACCAGCTCATGATATCCTGACTTCAGCAGAACTGCTGGCGAAGAAGTGTTTTGAATGCTAGAAGTCCGGCTACAGGGTTGCTTCTGAAGTAGATGCTGAAGTCTAGTCTGCATGTTATGCCTTGCTTGATCTTGCCCTACAAAATCTCCAAGTTGAGCCCAGCACAGCAGCGGCTTGGGATGGAGGAAAGAAAAATCTAGCATGGCTTCAGAATAGGGTTTAGGGGTCCTTGTCCATAGGACGTATTGAAAGCGGTGTGGTACGATCTCTTTCCTCGAGAGTTTGAGGATCATACGCTGTTTTCTTCGGAGGTGGCGAAGAATGACTGATAAAGAGTTATGTACGGATCACATGGGAGTTTGTCCAAATCATCCTCTCCATCAACTCTTAGTCGTGGACTGCAAGTTCGCCATGTATCTTAAACCCGAAGCCGTATCCCTATTTCGAGAACCCCCTCTCCACATTTGGATGCTCAAATAACAAGGGACTATATACACGAGGACTGAGCATGGCAAGGAGAAGTAAGTAACAGGGATTCATGGCTTGTTCAGTGCTCCCCCACGCTAACATAAAACTGAAAGGCTCTGTGAAGACTACTGTCCTTTTCTACAGGGGCTATGTGGGTATCCATAGCAAAATCAATATCCGTTTTTGCTGGGCAGGGCACAGGGGAGAAACAGGTGGTCATAAGGAGACATGCATTCCACCTCTTCTCTGTGAGGGTTCAGGGGTTTCGGGTTCGCTTGTGGGAACAAGCAAACCGACCCATATTATGATAGGAGCCCCAATCCAAGGATCCGTACTGTATCGTTTTACGGTTTATAGGGTTTAGGGCTAGCTTAACGAAAGCCCACATATACCGTGCCTATAAGCCTGGATTGTTGAAAACGATTTCCCTGAACGGACACCGCAATCATGGGCTCACCAAAGGAACCCCATACACACTCAGCCCAAGCCCAGAAGAAGAAAAACTAATAACTACCCCTGAATGCACCGTCCTTCTTATTTGGTTGTTAGTTTGGGGGAGGGCCCTAAACCCCCAATATAGGATACATGGTATCTACTTCGGGACATTTGGTTCCCTAGAGCAATTTACGCCGTAAAGCAGGCGGAAACACCGAAATCTTACCCAGCATCCACCTGGCGACTTCAACTGATGAACCCGCATCCGCTTTAATTTTAATCTTCTGCTGGACAGGTATACCGCGCAACAGTAGTAGTGGTCTATAATATCAGTGTTGTGCCTTGAGTTATCCACATCTAGGTTGCCTCAACCTTGAACAAAACCCCGCAACACCAATGGGGAAGGGGCCTCCCGATCGGCGTGTGGCCTCCAAGGCACTCGGAGGAAGGACTGGATTACAAGCGGAGACTACCGGGCCTGTGCGAGCATTATATTCCTCGTCATGGCTCTAAACCCGACACCCTAAGTCCTAACCCGAAACCCTGCAGCGCGCTGAATAAAAAGAACAAAGGCGGACAGATTCCCGGGCAGGAGGAATCCGGCCACATGGTCTGTGATGCCACTCCAGTTTATGTTTCGAAAAGGCATGCCCAACGCCTTGAGTTTAGGGTTTAGCTGCCTAATCCGGGAAACCCTAAAACCTAAGCCTTGGACTTCAGTGGTTTGCGGGTGGCGACTTGAGTTTTTCCTAGAAGTTGGAGGTCCTGTTTGCTTGCTGCCTTTGAGGACTCCAGACATCATATGACCCCTCAACAAGTAGAACATGGATCCCTTATGATCCTACAAGTGTCATGAAGGCCTCTTAGGAAACCTGCGCTCCATATAAAGACCCCCAAATTCTATAATCAATAGTCCTGCTTCTAGTGACCCCAAATAGCACCCCTGAGTTTGGGAAACTGCTCAACCCTAAACCCTAAACCCTGAACCCTGAACCCTAAACCAATAAAACCTGAACCCTAACAGGAAAGGCTCATGCAAAGACCCGGTGAAAAAATCCCGACACCCAGAGCCCTGCAGTTGGTCAACCCAGAAGCTAGGACTTGGTACAGGCTTTAAGGTTTAAGATTTGGGGTTTGTGCTTCGGGTTCAAGTTTAGGCGATTTAAGGCTTAGGATTTAGGTTTAGGGTTGAGCTTTAAGGTTGAAGGTTGAAGATCTAGGTTTCAGGGTTGAAGTTTTCTGGTTGAGGGTTTAAGGTCTGGGTTTTAGGGTTGAAGTTTGGGGCTCAGAGTTTACGGTCTAGGTTTTACGGTTGAAGCTTAGGGTTTCATGTTTAGGGCTTCTCCTGCATGACCCTCAGTACCTTTAACCTTGGGAATTATGGTATGACAGTGTATGTAGGTCATGAAGGCTATGTACCCACAGCGAAACACCCAAAACCTCGAACCCTGCAACTGCAGCAACCCGACTTTCTCAACCCACATATCTTATGCCGCCCTTAACACTAAGCCCTGAACCCTTCACCCTGAACCCTGAACCCTAAACCTGAAACCCTGAACCCTGAACACTACACCCTGACCCCTGACTCCATCCACCAAGCCTAACACTGTTAAACCCGCTAGCCTAGACCCTAGGCCCCTGAAGCCCCATGACTACTCATCTTGCTGGCTCTTCCCTGGTCAAGTGTCCACTGAAAAGCACTGTAATGTTTGGTTTATGGCTAGTAAAGGAGACGGAATAGAGCGGAATTTCACCCAAACAGATTTATAGTAGCACGGAATAGGGCTGTTCTCGGACAAAAACGAAGAAAATTGCAGGCGGCTAGTTTGAAAGCACTCTTGGATGTATACGGCTCGCCCAGAACAACTTTTGCGCAGTAATCTGTATTCCACAACCCCACTGTTTGGCGGGAAGGTTTTGGGGTGGCTTTTTAACCAGAAACCCCACTAACCCCTTATGATCCTCCCTTATCAACCTATGTTTCCCCTTATTATCATCCTGCCTGTTTCTTTATTTGCTTTTCATCTTTCATTTAGATATGTTGTCATTTCTGTCATTCTTTCTTTGCTCGCATTCTTTATACCATTTTCATGTGTCCTTGCTTCATGTTCGTTATTTTTGTTGATGTCTTTCTTATTTCTCCCGAATAAAGATATGCATGTATATCTTCTTTCTCCCTAATATAGAGATGTATGTATGCGTCTATATACTATGTGTATATCTGTACACATAAGCTCAACTCCCAAATCCCACAAGTCCCAAGCACCCTGAGCACATCACCTCTGCGTTCGACCTTGTGTGGCCGGGCCGTGTGCGACTCAATCTGTCAAACGGCGCACAAATTCAGTTTCTCAGGGTTCGGGGGTTGGGGGCTTCGGATTTAGGGTTCGAAGGTTCAGGAAGTTTGGAGGTTGGGACTTACTCAGGGTCAGGGTTTAGGCTTTGAGAGTTAGAGTTGAGGGGCTAGGCCTTGAGGTTTAGAGAAAATCGGGGGAGGATCAATACTCACGTAGACATAGAAACTAGGGAGCTGGAATTCAGATGAATGAAGACCTTCCAGAAAGTTCAGGCTCAGGGAACTGGGAGGTGATCGCAAATACCCCTATAGAATCCTGAAAAAGGGACCCCAAAAATCAGGGGCGGTTTAGGGTTCGGTTTAGGTTTTAGGGTTTAGTCCTCCTATGTATCTGAGAAGCCTCCAAGTCAGCCTGCATCTGTTGCGAGTTATGCTTGGAATTGTGTAGGCCTATGTTCCTACTTTTGGAAATTTCTCAAAAGACAAAGGCCCAACGCAAACCAACGATGAGAGGATATACGAGGTGTACGAGGGGATATAGGGTGAATGGTGTTTCGGGCATGGTGTTTCGGGAATTACGGGGTTCCCTTGTGAGGGATCATGTTGGAGGCCTTCCACGTGTCTGGAAGGAGCAGCTACCAGAAAGACCCCTCAGGAGTGGCCCAGCTCCGCACACCTTGAACCCTATATCACTATCAACCCCTGAAACCTGAAACCCGTATCCCTATAAACCCTAATCACTGAACCCCAAACCAAGTATCCTCACAAAACCCCTACAGACCTAAACCCCTAAGCCCTGAACCCCTAGAGCCTAAACCCCTCAACCCCTAAACCCTATAAGCCCCAAACGCCAAACCCCTAAACCCCCAAACCCTAAACCCCTAAACCCTAAGCCCCTAAACCCCCAAACCCCTATTCCGGTAAACCCTAAACCCTTAAACCCCTAAACCCTGAGCCCCTAAACCCCTAACCCCTTAACCCTAAACCCTAAACCCCTATTCCCCTAAACCCTAAACCCCTACACCCCTAAGCCCCTACACCCCTACACCCCTTAACCCCTACACCCCCAAACCCCTATTCCCCAAAACCCCTAAACCCCCAAACCCCAAACCCCTAAACCCTAAACCCCTAAAGCCCTAAAGCATTAAACCCCAAATCCCTACACCCCTTAACCCCTACACCCCTTAACCCCTACACCCCTGAACCCTAAATACAGAAGTTTTGGGCTGCCGCCTCGAGCTTGGGCATACCACTAAACAGCAAATCATACTGGGGGCTAGTAAGGAACAAGGGAATCTAGTTAGGGCTAAGGGTTTGGAGTTTAGGGTTTAGGGCTAAGGGTTCGGGGTTAGGGGTTTAGCCCTGAGGGTTTAGGGTTTGGCGTTTAGGGTTTGGGGTTTTGAGGGTTTAGGGTTTTGGGGTTTAGGGCTAGTAGGGAATATGGGAATGTATGATACAGGGATTTTATAGGGTTTATCCTCCCTTCTTCCCTACTAAGCCCCAATCAGAAATAGAATCTCAAACTTACAATCCGCCCGACACATCCCCAGGGCCCTGAAGGCACCCTGTTTTGAGGAAACCCCAAGGTCTCTTGTAACCGCGGTTTAGGGTTTAAGGGCCTGCAATTCTAGCCCAATGTCAAGTCCCACAAGTCGCGCAAGTACGGTTCTTAATTGGGTTTGCACTGACAATCATGAGGTGTCAGGTAGTCCGCCCCCACGTGCCCAAAGGTATCCAATCTTGCGAAATTCTCCCTATTCTAGCCCCTTAATCACTATTTCTGAAATATTCCTACTCATTCTATTCCCAGTACAATTCTCATTCTTACTATCATGACTCATCTACTAGTTTTGCTACTAGTACCATGGGATTAACAGAATGACTCCGATCAAACCAAGAACTTGTGGTCTTTCAGGCCCCCACGATCGCGTGATGGCTGGCGAAGCCTGCGAAGCAAGTTCCAATGTCTCGGCTAGCAGCATGAGTAGGTTTGGATACACCGAAATCCCCAACCCTGTGTGGGTTTATGGTTAACGGTTTTGGGGTAATGTAAGGGATGAGGTGTGGGGTATTTGGAAGAGGCTTTACATAGAGAAGAAGGGCGCAGGAAACAAAAATAGAGCTGCCGAAAATAGTGGTCAGAAGGAGGGCCCAGTAGTTATACAGGTAACCATGCGGATCTACGCTTAGATGTCTGGGCTTGTAGGCACGAGTACGGACCAATGTCTATCTTCCTTGCAAACCGTGTCCGGGCAGTCGTGGTGGGGGTGGCACCTGAATGCGGTGTAGCGGACAAGCTTCACATGATACCCATTTACCTTCCTTTCTGTTGCAGAAGAATGTCAGCAGGCAACAAGCAGCGGCCTCACCCTTGGAACCTTCCTAAGTCATCCGTTAGATATGTCTTGAGGTCTAATTCTATTACACAAAAAATGACCACCGATTTCAGAATTCCCCCAGGCATGATATGATGGGGTCCAGAGCCAACAGGAAACCCACTTTATAGGGACCTGTATTATAAGGAACTTAAGGAAATTCCCATGTATAGACGCGAAGGATAGAAGTAACTTCAGATTCATCTTGAAAACCCCCACGGTCCCGCCTCAAAGCAGGACCCAACACTTAGGCCCCACCACCCCAGGGGGGCGCATATTGAGTGAGGGGGCAAGGTAGTCCTGTGATACAAGAAGGATTGCGTGCTGTAACGGTATATGGAAGTTTCCGAAACAAAGGTACCTCAATATAGACCCAAATATATTCTAGTCTTTTTTATGGGGACCCAAAAAAGGTACCCCTAGTTTGGGGAAACTCCACTATGACACTTTTCAGACCACTAGGATCCCTTCGTCCGTCCTTCTGTCCGGACAAGACAGTCGAGATGGCCGTTTGCCGAAGATCCTGGTGAAGAAATGGCTCTGTCCGGAAATTAGGGATTCCTTTTTGAATCTTTATAAGAACGATCATCGTATTGAGGAGTTATATGAGCCGCCCTCCAAACTCCTAGTATCCCCCTCAATAACCCCCATAAAACTCCCCTATACAGTCCCTTGTATAAACCCCCTTTAAGGAGTTTAGATTACAGCTTGTATATGAAAGGAGATTCCTGTCTGGGAAACTCCCAAGTCGGCGCAGCTCCGCAATCTTAAACCCTAAACCCTAAACCCTAAATCCTAAACCCTAAACCCTAAACCCTAATTGCAAAGTCCCACCTCTCCATATCTGCCCCTTTAACGCCAGGCAGCTGTGCAGGAAGTCTACTTCGAGATTCAGCGTGATTTATACGAGTATATTTTAGGAGGACCCCCCACCCTGTAATAGTGGCTATAAGGGATAATAAGGACTATATTAGGGTCCTACTATATCCCTACTATACCACTATTACAGGGTGGGGAGTCCTCCTAAAGTATATATTTATACATATGTCTCTATCCTATTTAGAGTTATAACCCAGGTATACGGCCCTGAAGTCCCCTCAGCAAGGCAACCATGAGGTTCTAGATGATAGATACAGATCACCCTGAACCTCCAAGAAGGTTGGTCGCACGCGTCTCGGAAGCCACCCACGGGTGCCTAGCCCTAAGGGTCCAAGTACCCGAGTATGAGGGTTTAGGGTTTAGGGCTTTACCTAAGCCCTAGACCCTGCGGAGTATAGTATCTGGGACTAACACCCTGTTATCGGGGCGGGGTACTTGGACACTGAGGGTAATGAGGGGGTGGATCCCACTAAAACCCCGTCCATGCCAGTTGTTCAAAACGATTCCTACATTATTCCTTATAGGGGTACACGCATGATGCCTACCCTAAACCCTAAACCCTAAACCCTACCCTAAACCCTACATAAAGGCCCAACATTTCCCAACTCTTCCAGCCCTACCATCCTACACCCTACACCCTAAGCCCTAAATCACAAGGTTTCTGTGTTCAGGGTGTGGGCTTGAGGGGGTCCAGGGTTTGTGGTTTCAGGTGTTTGGCACTTACGGCTTAGGGTTCAGAATGTGTAATTTACGGTCTTGAGGTCTAAACCTTTATACACTGAATCTGAAACCTTGGTGCAATCCTGCTTCTAGGGCTGCTACGGAGCAGTCATGTAAGAACCATTTGAACAACAAGCTGCTAGGGGTGGGGAATGTCTTGAAGTCTTGAAGCCATCGAAGTATCAAACAAGACAACCCTCAGTGGTCTACATGATTGTCGGGTCCTGGGCCCAATCAACGCATTCCTGCATCAGGGTGAGTGATTTGGGCTATGTAAAGGCCTTCGGGGGGTCGGATGTTTAGGCTCGAGATTTTAGGGTTTCGGGCTTAGTGCTAGGAGGCTTCACACCCCAATCCCCAAACCATGTTTTGGGCGAGGAAGCCCTCAAAATTGCACAGTAGCCTCCTGGACATGTACATTAAAGCCGCAGGGCATGAATCAGTAAAAGCAAATCCTGCCCGTACGAACCGGCAAGATTGAATCATGTAGCCTTTGCCCACGCTAAACCCTAAACCTTAAACCCAACCCTGAGGCCCTGAGCCATAAACCCCGAACCCTCAACCTAAACCTGTAGAAACTTCAGCTTAGCACCATCTTGAAAAGCCTAGGGGCGTCCCTTCGCTCTCCCCCAGTGCTCATTTGGGAGTTTCTGAAAATTGGGGGGGCGACTCTAGGGATATTCGAGGGACAAGATAAGGGAAAATCCCTGAACCCTAGACGCTAAACCCTAAACCCTAAACCCTGGTTGATGAATGCTCACTTCTCTGGGCTTGCAATGCAAAATTCAGCCCCAAGGGTCCATGTAAGGTTTAGGGTTTAGGGTTGTCCATGTAGGTATATAAGTAATACATGCATAGGACGCAAACAATTTCCCATATACCTACTTCAGGGCCCAAGTATATACTTTATTCCTACCCTAAACCCTCAATCCTAAACTAAACCCTAAGCCCTAAACCCCTCAACCCTACAGTATTACATGGGCCCTTTGGGCGGGTCGTGTTTCAGGTTTCCGGCCCGGCCTTTGTTTGTTATCAGGGTCAGTTTGGGATTTAGGGTTTAGACCTCGTCGGTGCTGGTCAAAAGGAAAGTGGGACTCCCAAGAAAGCCATAGACCCTACTTGGAGGGTCAGAGGGACTTAGTAACTAGGTTAATAATGGGGATAATCGGGTTAGTATATGGGTTATAGTGGTTATTAACCTACTTACCAAGTTCCCCTGACCCTCCAAGTACAAACCCTAGAATCATGGGTTTAGGGTTTAGGGTTTGGGGCCTTGATATTAGGATCCCTATCATAATCCCTATTAAGGGGAGGGCGTTTATTAATCAGGGGTCTAATTACATTGAACCCCTAAACCCTAAGAAGCAGCCAAGGAGGGCTTTAGGCTGAAGATTGGTTCTGCATGGGTTCCTGTGAGGTCCCACTCTATTCCCCGGCTCTATTCGGACAGAGGCGCACGAAACACACATGAGCTATAGTCTAGACTCCTAATATCTCCCTGAATAAACCCCTATGAGAGTTCCCTATCAATTTCCCCTACATAACCACCTAAACTCTCCAAGTAATATAGACTATAACTCACATGCCTTCAGAAAGAACATTGCGGCCTACACGGCGGGCGCTATGTATGAGGAGGACGGTTTAGGGCTTCGAGTATTCACATGTGGGAGCTATGTCTTGTACTCCTAAAGCTATTGCAGAGGGTCCCTTCTTATCCCTCCTTGGGGTCCACTCGCGTCCGATCCGTCTCCCCTTGCATCAAAACATCTCACTGAAACCCCAATCCTAAGCCGTACATCTTTCGCTTACCGTCCATCGCTTCGAAAAAAACCTCCCGGCATAGCTGAGGCTGCACCCTGGCTTTTTTGCTATGCGGATATGGGGCCCTAAACCCTAAACCCTCAACCCAAAAGCAAGGCTGAACTCTTCCATGACAATTGGCCTACGACCCTACTTATGTGGGGGTTATTAGGAGGGACCCCTAGAAGGGACCCCTAATCCCAAAACCTTAGATAACTCTTATATAGGCCCTGTATACCCCTTATAAAACCAGGTGGTACCCGTATTACCCCCAATAAGCTATAAGGGTCCCCATTGAGGGTCCACCCCAAAGACCCTGGACTATGACCATGAAGCTCAATTTTTGCACACGATTTAAGCTAAGAGCGCTGAACCCGGAACCCGAAACTCGACCTGCTCCACGAAATCCTTGTAGGGTTTAGGGTACCTGGTATCCACTCGGATGCCATTCATTGGGAGCTATTACTAGGGCCATATGTTGACGTAGCAACCCACATCGCTTTGCACACATGCATCTGCACCTGTGCCTAACACTGAAAACCCTCAGACTCTGAACCCAAAAATTTTGAAAACCCTAAACCCCGATAATACTGGTAATAGCAACAACAGTACTAACAGTAATAGTGGGAGTAATAGTAATAACAATAATTCTAATAAGAATAATACTACTAATAATCTAGACCGAGCGGGCTTGCCTGGTGCGCCAGTGGAAAATCATATCCTTACTTGGAGTGTCGCAGGCGAAGGCTTAAGAACAGTTGCTGTCTGGGCGCAGGGGGACGCAAAAGCCGAAAAGCTGGTAGCGGGGTTTAGGGTTCAGGGTTTAGGGTTCAAGGTTTAGGGTTTAGGGGAGTGGACACCACGCCGAATTTATCCCTGTCAGCATCTCTTCCACACAAAGCAGGTAAAAGGCTCATGCACCGCAGATGTGCACTTAGCTGTCGTGAGCTGGTAGGTACTGGTAGTACACATAAGCGTTTCCCGGGTAAAACGCAAAAACACACACACACACACACACACTAGACTATATCTAGTAGGGTCCCCAACCCACTACATATATAGATGTATGTATGTATGTATGTATGTATGTATGCCTGCTTTGAGGTTCATGGGACGCAGCAAGACATACTAAGTACCCTTGACTGGGCGCAAAATTGTAGTTATAGTAGGGTTATAACCCCAGTTACACCAAAACCCTAAACTCTAAACCCTACACCCTGAACCCTAAACCCTGAACCCCGAACCCTAAACTCCCTAAACCCTACGCACTAAACCCTATAATCAACCTCCATGTAGGGGACACCTATATCGAGCTCCATATGGAAACTTCTGGTGATTTTTGGGGGCACTCATACCACGAAGCTGCAAAGCTAAACTTCAGCAACGCGCGGCATATGGTTTGGGATCTAGGGCGTAGTGCTTACGGTGTAGGGGTTGAGGCTTAGGCTTTTCGGGTTCAAATTTAGGGCTGAGGATTGTCTAGGCTTCAAGGTTTAGAAGTTTAGGTCCCAGGGCTTAAATTTGGGGCTTAGGGTTTAGGGTTTGCATGCTCTGCCTACCGAAACCCTAGAAATAAGATACGTGGTCTAGCGTTTAGGGCTTTTGGGTCACGCAGGCTTTTGTCCGTCAACAGCCGTACTGATTTTGTTTTTGCACATCTCAGGTAAAAATCGATCCCCTCCGTGCACTGCAAAACACTCCCATTACCTGAGCGTTCATTCACTAGTTCCATTATAAATAGTATACAGAGCCCTAATGAAACCCTAAACCCTAAAGTGGGAAGTATGTAGTTAGTAGTAACCTTGAACCTCTAATTCAATACTTTTTGGGGCGTCCTAACAAGAATCCCAATCACAAAACCATACTAATCCCGCAGAAGAATCTACACCCCAAAACCTAAACCCTAAACCCTACACCCCTTAACCCTAAACTCTAAAACCCTAAACTCTAAACCCAGAGCCTTGACGGGTGCACGGGCTTATGATTTAGGATTTAAGGATTAGGGTTCGGGGCTTTGGGGTTTAGAGGTTTAGGGTTTAGGATTTAAGGCTCAGGGTTGTGGGGTTTGAGGTTTAGGGGTTTAGGGTTCAGGATTTAATGTTCAAGGCTTCGGATTGAAGATCTGCCTAAAGTTTGTTGGCACGTTCGGGTCTTGGGACGTGAGGCTGGATGAAAAACTGGGCGAACAAAATATAACCCCCGAAAGGTAGGATCTCTCAGATTTCAAAGCTAGGGTTAAGGGTTTGGGGTTCGGGTTTCAGGGTGTACGGTTCAGAGTTTAGGGCTCCAACACGGTAGGACCTCTCACATGAGCTACAGTCAGTAGTTAATGGAAAACCTACTGGAGACTACTATTATGCAACAGGAGATGAAGAATAAAGCTGAACATGAAAAAGAAAATGGAATTATAGGATCAATATTTTACACGTGATTAATGGACATGGGTCCTTATGAGGGAATGGTAGGGGACAGACTAAACTACCAAAACAATCCCTATGTCCATTGGCAAGCCAAATATTGACACTGCCTGAACTATGGATACTGCACCAACATCTCACTGTATAATTTTAATGTAAACCCCTGATTAATCAACCCCCTCCTTTTACGGGCCTGAATATTTGGATCCCTCTTATAATCTCTATTAAGGGGAGGGGCTGCATTGATCACGGGTCTACATTCATGGTACCATGTTGGGAATACCTGTCCTTATGTACTGTTGAGCTTATACCTGATACCTTGGTAGTTGTGGTTTTCTACTAGTACATATTTATATCGACATCCATATATATGTACAGCTACGTACGGGTACGGTAGCATGTATATACAGATGTACTGACAGACAGATAGAACGACAGAAAGATAGACAATAGATAATTACATAGACCACCATGTGCAGGGTAACAAGGTAGGTCTTGCGGATGTACCATACGTATATACCGAACCCTCGCTATTGAAAGTGCTGCTCAGAAGGTACGGTCTCGTCTCGATCTCTTATGATGCCCGTCACCTAAGCCGTACACCCCAAACTCTAAGCCAAGCGGGGTTAGGGTTTAGGGCCAACCCCAAACCCGGAACCCAAACTTATTCTCGTATCTCGGACTGTGTTCAAAGAGACTACTCCATGGGCAGTTGATCTTTTGGGCTTTGACAAAGTTTTAGGTTTTGTACTCATGTTCGGTGGCGCATTGTGAAGGGACCGCAAGAGGATCTTCAAATACTAGCAACTGAGAATTGCACGCAGGATCAACTGAACAGACTCCCGCAGTTCAGGGTTTAGGGGTTAATGTGGATTTGCCCTGAAAACTTCGCGAAAACTTTGCAGAAATGCTGGTAGTCCTGTTCTGCCAACATACACGGTTCAGGGCGTTTAGGGTGGAGAAGCGCTACTTGAGTACTGCCCGACCCAGTAGCACAGTCTATAAGAGGTAGCAATAGGGGCTGTAAACAAATATGTTATACTTACTATCCAACTGTTACTGCGCGGGGGGCAGTATCCAACCGTTCACATTGAGGCCTTAGCGTCCTCACGAGCAGCCAACCTTTTTCATCTTGCTGAATTGGGTCTGTGTTGTGAGGTGCTTGGTTTATGAAAGCAGGTCTATCAAGCACGCACCGACTGTACACTGAGTGCCTGTGGATCTACTGTGCAGGGAGATCTGAGGCAATGCCTCCCCCCGCCCCCGGATATTGGGTTTAGGGTTTAGGGTTTAGGGTGGGTTGTTCCATCGCAACAACCCATAACATCAACAAATCCCTATAAACAGATTCATTTATTACATACAGCAGCCCAAGTATCACGAATAACGAGAACCAGATTTGATATCATGGGAGTAAGGGGAGAGTTGTTTCTTGGGGGCAAGCAAAGAGTTCCCTGAATCGTCGCTACAAATGTCCATCAACCACTCCAAGGCACAACGCCAAGTCGCAGAAGAGCCATTCGGTTTAGGGCTGCGCAGGGTCGAACATCATTCTGCATGACGAAAGGGTTTAGGGTCTAGGGAAATATAGGAGATTACAAAGACAAAAGCGTGGAAGCGGAAACTAGAGATAGATGTCTGAACCCCTCAACTGTAAACGCCGAATCCCTGGCCCTAGCCCCTGAATCTCTACACCCTAAACCTTAAACCAACAATAAACCCTAAATCGCAATCCAACAACCCATACTCGACAAATGCATATCCAGGCAAGTGGGGATCAGGCCCGGGGTGCGCTACCGGCAAAACCCTAATACCCTAACACCCTAAACCCCTAAACCCTGGGTGTGATCTTCATAACTGTGGCAATTAAAGCTGCCTGCCGCTGTTCTTGGGACACATCGATGGAGCAACCCTTCGGACCCTTACGTTGCATTTAGGGCTTAAGGGTTAAGCGTTCAAGGTCTAGGGCTTAAGGATTAAGGGTCAAGCGTTTAGGGCTGAAGGGTTTAGAGTTTAGGCCTCAAGGGTTTAGGTCTGAAGGGTTAAGGGTTTAGGATAAGGTTTGGGGGCGATTTTTTGGAAACTCCATATCGATGACACTTTCCCCTGTTGTGCCGTGTCAGGTCTTCTGAAAGACGCGGGCGACTTATTGGGGCCAATTTGGGAGCTTAACTTGCCTAGAGGGTTTCGGATTTAGGGTACCCAAATAGTGGGGCTTTGGCTCCCAAACCCCAAACCCTAAACCCCTCTTTAGATCTGAAGGATCTTGTGCACCTAAAGGTACCTAAAAACCCTACCTATTATGTGGGTAGGTCCTTACGGATGAAGATCCTAGGCAATGGTGGGGCTTATACACGGATCACAAGGTCCCAAATAGAGATTGTACAGGGTGTGGGGTTTGGGTTTAGGGTTTAGTTGGGGTTGAGAAAGTCGGATGCTACAGCAAGTATACATCTATTTCACGTGTCCGCTCTGACGAACCCAAGACCCAAAACCCTAAAAGTCGCAAGCATAGGTCACTGGTCACTGGTCTTAGGACTGTTTAGCATGAACTATGGCGTTGGACGTCTTGGTTTTGAGCTGACGAACGCTACCCAAAGAAAAGGCAATGCAGAAAGATCATGTGCTTCAACAAGACCATGCTGCCAATTCACAAACAGGCCCCTACCTGCATTGGTTTAGGGTTTAGGGTTTAGGGGAACTGAACTAGAAGGAGTTTCTCTCATAATTAACCCAAAACCCTTAACTCTTGGTATTCTTGGGACCGTAGGAATCTATTGGGACTGTGAGGGGACTTCGGGGACTCCTTATTGTAGGGATTATAGAGGATTATGCTGCGCAACTCCCTGGCCCCATCCCCTGAATATACGCGGTCTAAGTTTGGGGTTTTCGGTTTAGGGGCCCTCATATGTCCGTAAGGCCCCTATCAGGGAGTCCGGGAGTTTGAGATTGGGGGAAAGGATAATGGTTTAGGGTACATGCCCAAACGGGCTGGGACTCAGCTAACGAAATTGTGAATGCATCTACACGCAATCAATGCAAACATGCAACCCGACGAACTCCTTCATAAACGACTTTGGAAGCAAAGGGCCCCCAGGAAATCGAAAATGGGAAGCCTCATTAAGGCTACCACAGTTCTGAGGCTCTGCAGATTGACATAAAGACCGCTAACCCTAAACCCTAAACCACCTGGATTCGGTTCAAGAGGGTGTTCCGAACGATGGCCTGAAACTTTATAAGCGGCCGCCGAAACACACAAGGGTTTAGGGTTCTTCCACATAAAAACGGGCCTGGATACTAAAACGAACTATCGTCAAAACTCCTGGTATCTCCCTTTGTGAGCCCCATGGAAAGAGCCCTAGATAATCTCCTATACAACCCCAACCCTAAACCCTAAACCTGTTTAAGAAGTTTAGACTACAGCTCGAATGAGCTCACTACTCTAGAAGTGTGCATTGCAGGTCATACAAGGAACCTCGTGAGACCATAGATGGTAGTTAGGTTTTAGGGTTTAGGGTTTAGGCTTTAGGGTTTAGGGTTTAGTCAATGGGCCGTTGATTTTGCTGCCCAGAGATTTTGAGAGCGGATTAAGTTTAGCAGCTTTCTCTATAGAAGCTGGTACTTACCAACAACAACGCTGAACCCTAAATCCTCGAAATGGACTTTTTGACACCTAACCCGATCTCAGGCCTTTTAGGCTTCAGGGTTTAGGCTTAGGGTTTAAGGTGTCTACAGACTAAACCCCCTAAACCCTAAACCCTAAACCCTAAACCATCCTCGAGGGCACCGTGGTCTTTTGGAGCACTGTAAGCGCCGTTGTGCCACCCACACAAGGCTTTCAGTAAAGTTGTCCAAGCCTCTTGAGTCCAACCCGAGTATAAAGGCTGGCATGCAGCAACGACGGGTCCTTGCTAGGGTTGTAAAGGCATTCAGGGTTCAGGGTTCAGGGTTTAGGGGTTAGAGTTTAAGGTTTAGGATTTAGGGTTTATGTAGGGGCGTGTACATGCACAGTCTGTCCAAGGTTGTCTTAGAACAAACCTTTACCAACTTGTTCGTTTCCTTGTGATGACGGTACCCGGGCTGAAGGTAGACATATCGCAAACCATAGAAACTGGAGGTAACCCCAACCCTACACCCCAAAGCATGAACGCTAAAAATCAGGGCTTTATGATTGATACTCCTTCCTGCCACGAGCTGCGAAAATGGCTTTACACTCGGGCAAGAAACAGAACATCGGCAAACATATAGAGTGGATATCCCATTAAAGCCCCCTATAACCTTCCAGAATGTAGATATATGCCGTGAAGGGTCGGAAGTAGGGTCCCATTACTTGGGGTTTAGGGCATAGGCCACCTAATCCTGGGGTCCTTCTATTAAGAAACCTACTGCAAACTTACAAACCCAATTCAGTTTGCGCAGTTAGGACATCAGGAAACCCCAAACTTAGGACCTTAGAGCCCCAAAACAATCTTATACTTTTGTTACCTGTTGTCCCTAAACCCTAAACTCGAAACCAAACCCTAATTCCTAAACCTCATTTTATAGGCCACCACTCTTGTTTCGATGTTGCCACGGCTACGGCTCTATCCGGATCTACGGGCTCATGCATTGGATTTATAGGAAGTTTAATGCGGGGTGGGGTCCCTGCTATACCATCATTAGTGGAGGGGGAGGGGTATCCCCCAATTCAATAGAAGGGCTCAAACACATCTGGATCCTAGGCTTTAATTAAATTCAAGAGGACGGATCAGGATCGGCTCGGATCCTAGGTTCAAATTAGATTCATGGGGATCGGCTGGGATCCTAGGCCTTACATTAAATTCAAGGGGAGGGATCAGGGAGGGGAATTCTAGAAATGATCCGGAGATTTAAGATCTTGAAAGCTTTGCTCTTAAAAGCTGAGCCTTTAACAGTAAAAGGCTTTTGCGTTCTGATATTCTTAGGAACCCGCAATTTTGACGGATAATTGAGGGCCCCCAAAATATGTGTATTCTTCAGGTTCTAGGCAGCTGACCCCCTTGCAAAAATCATTGCTAGGCCTCCCTAAACCCTAAACCCTAAACCCTAAACCGTGTCAGTTTTGGACCTGGCCTCAAACCTGAACATTAGGAGGACCCCGCCCTGTAATAGTGGTAATATAAGAGGACCCTAATATAATCCCTATGATCCCTTATAGTCACTATTACTGGGTGGGGGGTCCACATAACCTGAACATCCGAAGTTTTGAGAGGTCCTCGAAATCTGGGGATTTGAGGTTCTGGAAGCTCTGGACAGGTGGCTGAAACTTTCAAAGAGCAGCTTGGATTAGGGCCCTAATGTTTCCTGTCTGCAATGCTTTTGAAAGCAAATTCATTAGGTCTATTCATTCTGGTGACTTATTCTCAGAATATTTTTTCGGGCCGCGCAACTTCGCGCAATTAAGGGCCCCCAAATCATTTTGGGGGTGCTAAAAAAATTTCAGCGAAACTTCGCACAAGTAAGGCGCCCCCACACTAATCGGGACCCAACATTAGCGCTTTGGGTTTATGGTCTACAGCTTAGGGCTTAGGGTTTAGGATGCAGGGTTTAGGATTTATGGTTTAGGGTTTAGGGCAGCTCCTTAATATATTATAGTACCATGTTCCTAATTCGTACGATACCTGGGGTCATGCAGGTTTGTAGCATCAACAATATGAAGCGCCCCCACCCCCATCACGCTAACGGTAATTAGATTTCTGGTCCTAAATAGATTCCAAAGGGTAAGAAGGGGAACATTGAATATCGGGGAGGGGGGTTTGGGGGCTGGCGGGTAATATTAGTGGAGAGGGTCTACTTCAGATTCAAAGGTTTGCCTGGCTTCTGACAGCAGGGCCGCAAAAAAAAATGATTACTGATGCTTCAATCATTGTTCCTGAGCCTCCCCCCTTGTACTACCCCTCAAAGATTCCCCCTTTAAATTTCACGAATTGGCACTGATAAGCCCGATTGAGAAAGCTCCCCAAGAAAAAAGATAGCATTGCGGTGTCTGGTTAGACAACAAATGAATAGTTCAAGCACCCAAGACTTGCTTATGATTAACCAATGGCCCAGGTTTTGGGTTTAGTGTTAGGGTTTAGGATGAACCTTCTTGCAACTTTTATCCAGTTCGGACTCCGTGCTGCAGCCTGGCGGGGTTGGTCGAAAACTGCGAGATGTCAGCTCCCTTAGTTTTGCATCCGATTGCTTGCCGCGCCGCCTCGGTCGGACCTCCCAGCCCCTGTACAAACCTGGGGCCGGGAGCTTCACCCAAAAACTCGGTTTAGGGTTTAGGAGAAGCATTGGTGATGTGTGAAATGTGTACCTTCGACCAGGGGGAAACAGCAACTTGAAAAGGAAACTTGGGAACTTAGCAAAGGCAATTGCTTTCGCTAATTCGTCTGCAGCGGTCCACGCGACAATAAGGAAGAGACTTAACTATCCTTTGTCCAGAAAAGCACGCCCTCAAAATGATGAATGCACAAGAGCAATAGTCTAAACTCCTTATAGGCATTATATAGGGGAGTATTCTAGGGGTTATCAAGGGGAATTCTAGGAGTTGAGACTATAGCTCACAAGAGCATGTAAGAAAAATCCTGCGCCTCTCATACCCCCACGAAAGTACTTGGATTCTTGCTCAATGAAGTTTAGGTTTTAGGGTTTAGGGAAAAAGCCACTTCTCTCTAAGAACATAAACAGCAGGCAAGTCGGGATACCAAGCAACAAACCCTAAACCCTAAATCCTAAACCCCTAAAACCTGCGGTTCTAAATCCTAGAGTTAGGGGCCACGAGCTGATGGCTCAATCTTTCTTGAAGATCTTAGGGCTTAGGCTTTAGGTCTTTCAAATCTGCCTATGTACGACAGCGACTACCTAGGCTCATGAGAGTTTAGGGGTAGGGTATAGGGTTCAGGGCCAAGGTTGAGGGTTTAGGGGTTTCCCCGAAGAGGTATACACCTTAAACCCTAAAGCGTGTTGTTGTGATGAATGCAACGAATCTGTAACTGGCTATTAGCATGGCAAATTGTTAGTCATGAGTGTCGGGACTAATCCACACCCCCTTACAATAAACACCCCACCCTCCTAATGATAAGGCCCCTCAGTATAATACCGTTACATATCACGGGAAGGCTAGCTATTAGGGCTAAATCCTCAACCCTAAAACCTAAGCCTTAAACCCTAATCCATCTCCCTAGAGCCCGAAACTCGGCAAACCTTAAAACTGAATCCACAAAAATAGGGTTTAGGGGTTTACTTGGAGGGTCAGGGGGACTTAGCAAGTAGGTTAGTAACCCCTATAACCCATATAGTAACCCCAATTATGCCATTTGCACCGACAAGAAACCCGAACCAAAATGGATAGCTGGCTGTTGGCACATGAGCTGCCGTCTAAACTCCTAGTATCCTCCTTAATAACCCCTGTAGCACTCCCCTATATAACCCCCTTTAAGGAGTTTAGACCCTAAACCCTAAACCCTACACCCTAAATCCTAAACCCTAAATCCTAAATCCTAAGCCCTAAACCCCCCTATACAACCCCTTTAAAGAGTTTAGACTATAGTTCAGATGGGACGGCTAGAAGCTCGGTTAGCTAGTGTCCAAAGTCATGCCGCGTAGAGCACCTGTATCAAAGCTCCCAGGGTTTTAGCCCGAAGGTCGTACCCCCTGCAAGGTTCCTCTACCATGCCCCCCAATCTAACCCTAAACCCTAAACTTTAACCCTAAACCGCCTGAACCAGTGGAGGAGTTCCTTACCAGGATAAGGGTACCACCATAGAGGTACACTCCTGGAACCCTTGACTGCAGAAAACCTTGAAAAATGAGCAGGAAGCCTTGCTGCGAACGTCTCTGGGTTTAGGTTTAGTGCCGCTACAGGAGGGTACTAGGAGGGTCTTGTTATATAAGCCCTAAACCCAGATAAACCCTAAACCCTAGATCCTAAACTCTACGGTAGGAAGACGAGGACCCGAAATGCCAAGCTCTAAGCTATGCAGAATCAGCTCTGGGAGCTTCGACTACAACTAGGGTTTAGGGTTTAGGGTTTAGGGAGGTCAGCCTCAGTGGGCCTGTGAAAAGGGTTTAGGTTCAGTACTGCCCCCCCTCAGTAACAGCTGGATAATGGTTGTAATATGGTTATATATAGCCCTGACTAGGACTCCTAATATAGACTGTTACTGGGTGGGGGCAGTAACCAAGGTTTAGGGTTTCAGGCTAAGGGTTTAAGGTTCAGGGCTTAAGGTGTACTGTTCGGGGGTAGTTCCTTGCCCACTGAAACTGAGAATCATCGGCATCAGTACTCTAGGGAAATTCTCAAACAATGCTTGTTACCAGAAACCCTGCCTGATCCTAAGCATCCCTCCCTGAGCCCTAAACCCTAAACCTTACCTGAATCCCAAGAGTATGTAGAATAATGGCCTCTTGGGCTATATTAATGGGTTTTGGGCTATCATTTTGCCTACTCTTGGGGTTCAGGTAATCCCTAAACCCCTAACCAGAAAAACGGTATCTCTGCCTGAACCCTACTCTCTATCAACTCAGGGGGCTGGATCAAACATTGCTTTGAAAGCAGCAAGGGCCTTGACCTCAACCCCAAAACATCTCTAGAGGTACAGCTTCCTTTTTCGGGTTTAGGCTCTCCAGGGTGTGGGGTTGAGTCTGCGGGAAACAAAGTTAAGTTCAACTACCGGGGAAAGAGCTCTACCCGGTGCTGGTCAAGCATTGAAGACTTCATACATCATTCCACCAGCATTCTGAAACAAACGCGGACCCAAAAAAGACTCCTGCGAGAAAAGTCAATCACTTTAGTAGGGCTCCTTATGAGGTTGCACGGTTTTGTTTGTTTGGTCATCCATTTAGGGGACATCGCCATATTGCGGCCCCTGTCAATGTCCAGGCTACGCCGAGATCCTGGCTCTAAGAGCCTAAATGACTAGAGCAGGGTTTCATTGCATATTATATCGTATAGTTCTACAAGGATTGTCGCACTGTTAAGGATTATATATACATCCCCAGAAGCCCCTACATAACCCAAGTATCCGCTTCATTCTGAATCTCCTTTGCCGTTTGATGGTCCGATATTGGTGATTATGCTTGTTGCCACATTGTGTTGATACTGCGGCTTCTACACTACCTTCCAAAACCTAAAACCTAAACCTTAAACCCTACAACCTCAACCCTAAAACTTAAACCCAAAACCCCAAAACCCTGATAAACCCTTAGCTACACAGCCCAATTGCAAGGCTTCCGCTCACAAACTACTCTGCTGGAGGAACATCACAGACCATCTATGAGCGGAGCTGCGCCTGCAAACCTATGACTTCCGGCACGGAACTGAAAGAGGAATGCTGGTTAAGGGTTTACGGTTGAAGTCTCGGGCTTAAGGTTCAAGGTTTAGGCGCTATCCTGCATGACCCTAAGTACCTGTAATGTGGGGATCTAAGTTTTCTGAGCTGCGGAGTACGCTCGCAATGGAAAACGCTTGGTTGGGTTTCAAAGCTGGGGGCTTTTAGTGCTTAGGGAGTCTAGGGTACGGGGATTGCAGAGGAATTATAGGGTCCCTACTAGGGATTCAAGAGGGATCAGTTTGAGAAACTCCTGTATAGGCAGTTTAGGGTTTTAGGTTTATGGTTTCGGGTATCCATAAACTTTGCGACGCGAAGAGACATCAAACAGCGCACACTGTTCAGAAGCAAAGCTACTACCCTCCCTCACGCTGGGAGCCCCGAACGTGCCTTATGAGGCTCTTCAGAAAATATGGGGTTACATGCCCTAAAACCTAAACCCTAAGCCAAAAGCTTATGCAAACCTTCAACCTTGTAAAGACCAAGTCCAAGATCCTGAGCCCTGCTTTGGGAATTTAGGATTTAGGGTTTAGGGTTTAGGGCTTAGGATTTAGGGTTCGGGGTTTAGGGTTAAAAGTTTAGGGAGTGCTTTGGGTTTAAGGTTTAGGCTTTAAGGTCTTTAAAGTTTAGAGTTTAGGGTTCAAAGCTTAGTTTGGGTCACAAGTCTACCACACCCATCAAAGGTTAGTCAGGCCATCCAAGCTTTTGCAGCAAAAGCATTGAATCGCTGCAGGCAGGAAAATGATGACGACGATCTTGGTACACAGTCTTAGTATCTGGGGTCAGTGTGTATGTAGGGTGTAACTTGACACCATTTAGGATCTGACTATCTCCAGTTCTATCAAATCCGTACCAGATATTTATAGATATCTACATACAAACAAACCCTAAGCACTTAATTACTGAAGCCCTAAAGCAACTCCTACTGCATATCCAGACTTGGAACGATGGCGTTGCTCTTGTATATCGCAAGAAACTATGACCCCTCATTATATGTTGACATCCAAACGGGGACCCGTAATTGCTGGAATCTCTAAACCCTAAACCCTAAACCCTAAGCCCCCATGCCAGTTGTAGTCGACTGGACAGTTTCGGAAACGTGCTCACAGCTCCGTACCACGAAACTCTTCCCCACCCATAAATATTCAATATGTCCCCCAAATTCACAAGGGGTGACAAACTCTTGGGCCTGATGTGAGGCAATTTGGGACAATTTTCTATTTGGTAGTTTCCCAAAATAAGGGGACCCCAAATATGGACCCCAAAATACTATAATCCTTATTTTAGGGACCCCCAAAAGGGTACCCCTAATTTTGGGAAACTACCATTTAAACAACCTTAAACCGACCCTGAACTCTAAAGTCTTGCTTCGATCCCAAGACTCAGGGTTTAGGGTTTAGGGTTTAGGGTCTAGGGTTTAGGGTTTAGGGTTATCAAAACAGCTTGAGATTCCTGAAAGCAACTCAGAAGGTTTGATTTATTATGCAGGACGTAGGGTGTAGGACCAAGGATTGGGGATTCATGGTTCGGGACTAAGAGTTTCGGACCGGAGGTTCTGCGTGTAGGATTCAGGAGCTCAAGGTTTAGGAATCAGGATTCAGGATTTAAGGCTTATGAAAAAGGACCTGGCTCTAGGAGGAGATTTCCAAGGCCTGATACAATTCCCTAGAACTCTAAGAACTTCAACGCCGTTGCCGGGAACAGAAGGCTCGACAGGATCTTCAGCTGGGGATCTTTGCGATTTGTGGCGCCATCTCCAGGCTTTGGCTCTGGAAACAGGGAGCTCCCTTTGCACTACACAGCTCAAACCCTAAACCCTAAGCTCAGGCTCAAGGATGTCTAGTGTTGAGGGCTTCAGGTTTAGGATTTCAGGTTTAGGGTTTAGGGCTTGGGGTTTAGGGTTTAGAGTTCAGGCTTCCAGGCTAGGGATGGTTTAGGGTATAGAGAGCCCTCGCCCCGTACTGTAAGCCACTCTAAACCCTAAACCTGGAATAGGCCCTCATGCCCCATAATCTCTGCACGTCTCTATGGGCGCCTAGGACGCCCTGCAGGTTCAAGCACCTACCTTACACCCTAAACCCTCAACCGCGTATAGTCCCTAAGTCTCATGAACCTTCATCAAATGATATGACAGGGCTGGAGGATTTGGGATTTAGGTTTCAGGGTTTAGGCTTCAGGGTATAGGGATCACAGTTTTTTTTACCGGCTCCCTTCCTCAAAACAAGGTGCTCTCAAAAACCCAGGGCAGACAAGTGGATTACAAAGGGATGATTGGCATCCCGATTAGGATGTGTTTAGGGTTTTAGGCTAGGATGTGAGACGTGTGGAGTACAATGAATGACTGGCATCTCTATGCAGGATTTTACAAGGGTAGTTTCGATCAAGCCCATTTGAGCAGTGTTCGTTTCATGGTTGAATCTATAGGGAGAGTGTACTCCTCTTGTGAAATACGATGGCCACTAGAAATACTCTTCGTTTGCTGATAACCCGGCGTGCCTCTCTGGACCTCTGCAGGAGCTCTCGTGAATTTCTTGACCAGCCGCCGCACATCAGGTCAACAATTCCAACATCCATGCAAGACTTCTCACAAAAGAAAGAGCCAGCTTGGTTTATACCATGCTCCTCACCCTAGCTGATGAGCTGCCTAACCCCAAAACAAGCTTAACGCTTTACAGAAGGTAGGGTTATGCAAGCCCCAAAAGGTTAAAGGCCACCTACTCAGCTACGACTAAGTTGAGACCGTCCGATAACTACCAACCATTTGGGAATACTTGCCTTCCTCCATGACAAAATCCCCCGGTCTAAAGCGAAGCTTGCCCAAAACCCACAGCCCTTAATCTGAAACCAGCAGCTCTAAAACCCTGAACCCTCACCAGAAAACGCAACCATGTCTTGCATGCTCGTGCCGGACTTGTCGACAGTCTCGTGTGTGGAAGTGCATGCTTCCCAGATTATGTTGATGCCCTTTGGGCCAAAGAGCTTAACAATGTTTAGGGTTCGGGGTCTAGGGTTTGGGGTTTTAGGGTTTGGGGCCTGTCTCTTCTCTTACTGTGGGTGGACAAAATCCTTCGTGAGCAGTAGTACACTAGTACCTTACTTCATAGGTTTTCATGAGTCCTAAACCTTGAACCGTGTCATGTGGGATTTTAACCATCAACCGCCCTTCTCTAGATGGACTGAGGATTCGCTCCGGAGTTGGCGGCGTAGCTCGTATGGGCTACGGTTGGTTACAGTCCAAAAGTGTGAAGGGGCAGAATTAGCAATAATAGTAATAATAATAGTAGTAATAATAATAGTAATAATAATAGTAGTAATAATAATAGTAATAATAATAGTAATAATAATAGTAATGATAATAGTAAGCTTAGGATTCAGGAATTGGGGCTTGGGGTTTAGGGTTGCGAGGTTAGACATATCAGTTGCGATGAAGACTAGCACCCGAAAGCTCAAGAGGTTTAGGGTTTAGGGTTTGGGGTTTAGGGTTTAGAGATCTACGGTTTAGGGTTTAGGGTTTAGGGATCTACGCCAAGCCCTGTTTGCTCCAGAGGCTTAGAGCAACACCGCATCAAGTAGTCATAACGACATTTATGACATGAAGAATAAGTTGAGGCTAATGGACAGCCCGGCCTGGGATGTTGATGCGGGAGATGATGGCGGTGATGATGGTGAGTCATGGCAGATAGGAAAATAACGATGAAACTTGTGATGATGACGAGCATGTCAAATGTATATTGTGTGCATCATGGCAACCGCATTCACTCAGTGATGAAGGTACAACCCCCGATAAGAAGAACAGCAAGCGATGTATGTGTCTCCACCACAAGCACAGACGTCTATCAGGACCATCCAGGAAGCAAACAAAGTGTTCCTCAGACCGTGTTCGGTTTGGTAACCGTCCACAACTCTCAAATGAGATAGAATCCCAGTCCACGCGTGTCCCTGAACCCTAAACCCTAAGCATCAGTCGCATGGAGTCAGACTAATGGTGCTAAAGACTGGTGCAGTTTGAATTAGTAGCCGATCAAAGTTCGTATTCGCAACGAGGCCTTTAACCCCTACATCTGTCCTTATTCACCTAAACCCTGAACCTGAAGCGCTAAACCCTAGACCCTAGACCCTAAGCCCTAAACTAAACCCTAAACCCTGAGGCCAAAACCCTAAGCCCTAAGCCCTAGACCCTAAGCCCTAGACCCTAAGCCCTAGGCCCTAAACCCTTAGCCCTAAACCCTAAGCACTACACCCTAAACCCTAAACACTAAACCCTACATCTTCCTTATTCCCCGCAAAACCTTTGGATCAACCCCCCACTTGGCCCAAAGCTGATGTTCCCAAACAGCCGCAAACCAAAGCTGGGACCCCAGGGCTTATGGCTTAGGGTGTAGGGTTCAGGGCTTGGGGTTTAGAGTTTAGAGCTTGAGGTTCAGGGTGGAGGGTTCAGGGCTTGGGGTTTAGGGTTTAGGGTTCAAGGCTTAGGCTTTAGAATGAGCGATGCTCCATACACCAAGCACCAGATACCTGCTGTGGTATGGTATCCTACGTTAAACCCTGAACCCTAAACCATAGTAGTCTAAAGTCGCGCAACCCCGGACCATAGATGGATGAAACCCTAAACCCGGTATAGGAGCCCCCTACTGTGCTGATGTGAAATGTAGTCTAACCTCCTAGTATCCCCCTTCATACCCCTCTTTATAGTCCCCTATCTAATCCCCTGTATAACCCCCTTTCAGAAGTTTCGACCCTAAACCCTAAATCCTAAACCCTAAGCCCTAAACCCTAAATCCTAAACCCTAAATCCTAAATCCTAAACCCTAACGCCAGGTATAGGAGCCCCCTACTGTGCTGATGTAGCAAAGCTTTCTACAGGAGTTCCCTTTAGGCTCCGCGAGGTATTGAGGCTTGTCAAATACAGCAATCGGTTTAGAGTTTAGGGTTTGGGGTTTAGGGTTTGGGGTTTAGGGTTTAGGGTTTGGGGTTTGGGGTTTAGGGTTTAGGGTTTGGGGTTTAGGGTTTAGGATTTAATGCTCCAGCCTGGAGATTTAGCAGCAGTATCCCCTTGGTATTTGTAGATAATCACAGCATGACAGAGCCCAAAGCCTTGTTCCGATCTTGTAGATACCTAAACCCTAAACTCTACACAGATCCTTCATGCCTATCACAGACTGGGATGCCACTCGATCTGTTCATCGATTAGTTTCGAGATCACTGACTTGTTGAGTGCAGACTCAGCTAGATAAGAACATTCTTCAAGAGTGGCAGGGATGAGATGCCCCAAAAGCAGACCGATTCCAGTGGATGTGTTGCTGCGCATCCTATGAGTCCAACCTTAAACCCTATCTATGTCCATATGAACTATAGTCTAAATTCCTTAAAAGAAGGTTATATAGAGGACTGTATAGTGGAGTATTATAGGGCCCATTAAGAGGCATATCAGCGTCCTGGCTCATCAGGTCCCAGCCTCGTAGGTATATCGCGAAACCGACACGGGCGCTATCTATGAACACATTTTTTCGAGACTATAACGTATTATCCGGTTCAAGCTTCGGGTTTCCCTGCTACCTAGCCTATACCGTAGCCGTAATCCTTGAAGCAATGTCTCTTTTCTTTGCCATTCCTGCAGACCCCTCCTCCAGATACTTATAGGGTACTTTCCCTAAATAGGTGGACCCCAATATAGGCCATGCTAACTACCCCCCCATATGGTACAATCATACAACGGGGGCGGAGCCATTCATCATCCGGGGCAGACAGGGGCTTTATAACGCGGAGGAGATATATAGTCCCAACTGAGCCCTGGAAAACACCGTAATAAGTAACATCGCCACCAATACTTGTCTAGCTTGCTGCTGAGGAAAATGTGAAGGAAGCCCCATTCTCGACTATATGCATGTACATATCCCTAAACCCTAAAGCCCCAACACCCTAAACGATATATGGGCGGGTGTATATACATGCATATCCAGCCCATATCATGGTAACTTGAATTCAGGTCCAGCTTTAGGGGACCGTTGGTGTATGAGGCTTCATACCCTAAACCCTAAACCCTAAATCCTAAACCCTAAACCATGAATCCTAAACCCTAAACCCTACACCCTAATTGGCAACTGATCTCCTTGCAACTTGGCATCAACATCTGTACATCTTAAACCCCAAGCCCTGAACCAGAAAGCCCGAGCCTCGATTTAGGGCTTCGCGTTTAAGGTTTTGGGGTTCAGGGGTTAGGATTTAGGGTTTAGGGTCCCAGGATTTAGGGTTTAGGGTGTAGGGTTGTACCCCTCTGCGTTGCTATCCAACATGCCGGCTGCAAAGCTTTCGTAAGTTTAAGCTGGAGAAGGTCTGTCAACTGGATGTCGGGTTGAAGTCTGAGGATTTAGGGATGACGGTGCTTTGATGTCTCGAACACGGAGGCCGCCCCCTATAGTCCGCCACCTTCCGTGGGAAGTTTATTGTAGAGTTGCCCCACAAAGGGGTCCACATCATCTAAACCTTCGGCATGTTTTTTGACGCGCCCAAACTTTCAACACCGCTCAACCCTGAACTCTGAATTGTTTCGGCCCTGCGGGCTCTCGTCCCCAGTCCAGATACTTGGAGTCAGGGCAACTGCAACCTACGTGCTTACGAGTTATGTGTGTACAAAACCTTGCGTGTCCCTTGATATCGTCAGAACTGGGTTAGAGGCCCTAAGCTCAATCCCTATAAGCCTGAGCTTCCCAAGTAGAGGGTTTCCAGCCATCAGGGGAAAAGGAGAATGTCTTAGCAGCAGCAGCAGGCGCGTCTCCAAATTTCAGGGTGTAGTTCTTGGGGAACCCCAAGCTTGCTGGTAACCCTAAACCTTAACCCTTCGCCGCCTGGGTAGTTCCCAATATTGGGGTCCCGTCTTGGTACCTCTACATATTAGGCGCCGTGATATGATCTATAACCAAAGGGCCCATAATTTTAAGGACAGCTCATATCAGTTTATCACCCATCATCTTTGCAACTTCATCCACAATATCATGCTGAAGCGTTTTTGAGGCAGCCTTTACTAGAATACTACAAGAAACCTTCCTTTTTCTCTTCCCATTTGATTCTCCATTATTGGGGTTATAACCGTAAACCCTAAACTTTAAACCTTTAAACCCTAAACCCCGAATCATCCTACTACAGGGAACTGAAGATCATGATCTCCCCCTCCCCCCCAGTTGCTGGAAACCCCTCGAAGATCTTAAAATGAAAGCTTGACACGGACTTGTGCCCACACGGAAGCACCTCACCTGCCCTCCGCGAATCAAAAGGGTTTAGGGTGTAGGGTTCAGGGTAGGGTGTCTTGATCTACTTCTTGAAAGATGAGGATGGTGCTGCGAGGGTCCTAAAAAATCTGAACTTACAGAAACTGCATAAACCTTGGGACGACAAACTTGCTCCTTACAAAGGCATCGGCCACCACATGCACGTGGTCTTCTTCGTAAAAAGATTTCTACCCCGCTGCGCATATTAAGAAGGCTGGACCCTAGTTTTGGAAAACTCCCAGCACCTAGCAAGAAAGCAGCCATCTAGGACATCCCGATCCCGCCCCTTTCCAAGCCCAGACCCTAAACCTTGTCAGGATTACAGGGTTAGAGGAAGCATCAAGCTCCCTGCTACAAGCTGCGTTTTTTCTGGGTGGTTCCTAGATGCCCCTGACGTGTGAACTGCTGGGGTGGTCGACTATTGTCATAAAACGTCTATCCCCAAATCTTGAAGCCTTAAGCCTCCAGGCTCTCAGCCCTAAACCCAAAATGAACTTTCCTCTCCAAATCCTCGAGTCAACATCCTCTGCACCAAACTCTGAGGGATGTGCGGAGAGCAGTAGGGCTCACGGGTCTGTTCGTCCATCAGTCATCCATTGCTTTGTTGTTTGCTGCAGTCGATCTCGAACAGCATACACCATTTTCACGGGTTCCCTATGCGGTAGTTGATCAGAATTCCTGCTTCAAAAATGGCAACTCAGGAAAAAACGTTTCCCTATAATAGGCTTGTGTAGGCCTACGGCCTACAGAGCCCGAAATATGCACTGGTACTGGGACCCTTTGCCTTGACAATCTAGGCCGGAGGTTGCGGGGTTCCAAGTTCAAGGACTGCCTAAGGTTTTAAATGACTCTCCTTTGTACGTAATGGCTACATGTTCCTGAAGATTTTCATGAGGATTTCAAAAACACTCTCACTAAGCTGGTCCCTTTTTCGGGACGATCTTCCATAGAAACTTCCATCTGGGGTGAGGTCGGTGTATTTCGCCCAGGTGTTGCTGCGGCGGGGGTATGCAAACCGATACCATAATCCCAAAAACCTACACCGTATGCAATTCCTCATTGCAATGCAATTCACGCTTCAAAGCGTTGGATGACCTGACGCTCCAAGGTGCTCCTGTTCGAAGCTTTGAAGAGGCACATCCCGGTAGTCGGCAGGGAACGAAGGAACGAATTTCACATTTATTACAAGTACCACAATTCTTGTTATGATTGTATTTATGGAATTCGCGTGATAACGGCCAAATTAACCATATCATCCCGGTAAAATGCCTATCTACTCCAATAAAAATCCGCGAATGTCCCAATAGGTTAGCACTGGGTCTGAAGGCTCCTTCTACCAAACAAGTCACTCGCGGTTAGTGTTTAAGGTTCCTTTCCCCATTCCCTACTGAAAACTGGGGGGGTCTGGAATCAAACAGTACCCTTTAATACTCCGCAGTCTGGGCACGGCCGGGCTTTCCCCCCCTCTCGATGAACAAGCGTGAGGAAAGGGTGTCCGACAATTGCGGGCAAGCAAGGGGAAGCAATCGGTTTCCACCGACCCAGGAACCTACAGTCATCCTGGTTTAGGGTTTATGGTCTGGGCTTTGGGATCCGGCAGAAGAACTGCTAACCCACAAACCCAACAGATGCATCAAGGAGCTGGAATACGCAGACAACAAGGAACACATGTCAACTGTTGGAGGAGAAATCCAAAGACGATTTACAGAGGTTTGACGTGCGTTCATCCTCCTGCCCTTAACGGCTAACCTCAGGGGAACATGATCTCGTGCATCGCATTGGCATAGAAACTCTTACCTACAAACGTGAGTCAAACACCAGATTAATCTTCTCATCAGACGCGGGATGGTAAAATCGATGAACAATGCAGCGAATTTGAGAGTTGAGGGTTTAGGGCTTATTCTCTGTGATATACATTGTCACAACCGGTGTCTATATACCTAGCATATACATATACTGTAATTTCCTAGACCTATGTTTGAAAATTCCCTAGGGTTATACGGTCATAGTAATGAAAATTGCTGGTACGGATGTCTGCAGATACAGGCTGGCACTTAACAGGCAGTATGGCTGAACCCTCACTCGACGACCTTTTTCTATGGCGCGAAGGAAAGCTACAAGGATCAAACCTACAGACAACACAAAAGAAAGAGGACGAAAGGAAAGACGCAATGTCTCCAGTTGTACATTGCAATTCAAAACTGAAAGTGTGAATATTACCTCTATACAAAGTGCTGGAACACATCTTACCGCTGTGGTCCTGAACAGCTACAGACATGTACAACTACTGCACATGCTGCACATGTACTCATGTTCATGTACAAGCACTCCCCCCGTTCTGTTTTACAGAACGTCACAATGCACTGTGTACATATGACCGTTCCTCCAGAACTGGGTAGGCCTTGGCTTTCTTTCCCAGAAAAGCCGTTATTACTGTGGCGGATATGGGATGTTTAGACTATATGGCCTGATCCATTGGACGAGCGTAGCACCCCATGGCAAAAATGCTCTGTCCTCCATAATGAGGCCGAGTCCCAGTGTCTGCGCGTCGCTCTAGCGAAGAGGACCGAAGATCAACAGTTGAAAGCAGAGAATCAGCCACTGATCTTCCACTGGCGCTGACACGCATGCCTCTTCCATGCTGCTTGTGCCACTTGTCTGGCCGGCTCCACGGGTCCACCAAAAGACTAGCAGGCAACCGCTCAAGCTCCCGTAGCAGGAGTCGCGACGCAGCGAACTTCATAGCCGCCGCGTTACGCCCCTGGCCTTGCCCAGCCGATTTCTGCCTTGGTCGACCTTCACGCCAACGCACAGCCCTGCAGGAAAGTCAAGCAGAAATGCACGGCGCGGAGATACGCCACCCAAAGCGTGGAAGGACTCCCGCCAGACGCACCACCCACCAAGGTGCCGCTGCAAGTTGAAGCTGCCCTTTTCTCGAAGCCCTGTCTCTGTCCTCCATACCACGCAAGCGCACAATCACATGACCTTTGCTGCAGTCGGGCAAAAAAGACGTTGCCAGTAAGCTTAAAGCACAAGATGCCCCGACCGGACTTCTCTCAGCAGCAGTAGCAGGCACCTCCTCGTCGCCAGCGACGGCATTGCCACCACGCAAAAAATTGCCAGCCGCGGTAACCCTAATCCCAATGGCAGTCTGAGGGCCACTATGCACACAGGGGAAGGGCGGCGCACCCCGCCCCTGGCCCGCGTCAACAAACAGTTAGAACGTACCACTTCCTCCAACTCGTCCTCACTCATCTCTCAGCAGCCAACACGCAACAAGAAGAGCACAAAGCCGCAACCAACGAAATCAGCAATGCTGTAGCTGAGTCACAGAAGCACTGACTTGTACTGCAAGTTGACGGCAGCTGCCACACGCGCGCTGACATAATATAATAAGTATAGACATCTGCGTGCGTGGCTTGTATTGTGCGCAGGTATGGCAAAAGTGCCACAGACAGTAGTGCCCAGGAGATTAGAGTCTTGTGCTCAGGCTGCTGAAAACACCTCAGCGGATGTATCTCAAAAAGTGTGCCTAAAGATGTTTTGGGATTATGAGGGGGCTATGCGGGGTCCGCTTCAAACATCATATAGGGGAAATTGAATTTGAGGAAACGGCCCAGTAGAACATGTTGCTCCTTGAGGGTGTTCGGTTTAAGCTGCTGATGGACCAACCCCTGCATGACCTGAGTATATCCGACCGGCAGAAACCAAATAAACCCTAAACCCTAAACCCGGAAAATGAATGTGTACATGACGTACTGCCATCATGCTGAAGGTGTGTAAAGGGTCCGGCAGGATTTTGTGTTGCAGCAAAGCCAACCCCAAAAAAACCTCAGTCGTTAGGGTTTAGGTCTCAGAGCAAAGGATCCACGTTATAGGGCTTGGAGTTAAGGGTTTAGGGTTTAGGCGTCTCGCAACTGTACTACTCTGATCCCAGGACTTTTATTTCACAAAGTCGTGTGCCAGTATGTTTCAAACAGATATGCTGAAGTCCAAAATTAAAAACACTAAACCCTAACCCTTTAAGTCTGAGCCCTAAACCCTAAACCCTAACCAAAACCAAAACCCTTAACTCTAAGCCCTATAACCTGAACCCTTAACTCTAAGCACCAAACCCAAGACCCTTAACTTTAAGCATCAGGTTCACTTCGGCAGATGGAAACGCTTAACGGCTTCGCAGCCACTAAATTCTCTTGTATTCTGCTGACACGTCTCACAGATTACTTGCCGCGTGGGACCGTCCACACCAGGCTGTGATACCTTGGACGCCCTTGTGAGGTAGCAACGACTGCGGGGTAGGATCCCGCCAGTCTAGTAGTTTAGGGTTTAGGGCTTGGGGCTTAGGGGTCCCAACAGACTCAATAACAGTCCCTACTGTATGACCCACGCCCACAGTCCCTACCCCTGGGAGTGATCACCAGCCCCACGCGAAGTGGGGTTGGGTTGCGATTTCTCGGTTTCCACGCGGAACTCTGCATGCAATAAGGATCGATTCGAGCCTGTCTTAAACATTTTATATCGCTTATCCTTCGCAGCTCGGCGCGTTCTAGCAACAAACCTGAAGGCCTTCTTGAAGAGCATTGGCCTGGGAGATCTGTAATGTAGAAGCTCAAATAACTAAAGCTCCAGGGTTCAGGGCTTGGGGACCCTAAACCCAAAAAGAACAAAAGGTCTACTTGAGGTAAACTGTGCTTTGGGTTTTGGGCTTCAGGGCTCATGGTGTTCCAGGGTTTGGGGTTCTCCTAGACACTAAGCAGGCCTAAGCCCTAAACCCTAAACCCTAAACCCCAAACCCTAAGCCCTAAACCCTAAACCCTAAACCCTAAGCCCTAAAGCCCTAAACCCTAAGACCATAA